>OX638371.1:16593277-16778277 GCA_951812925.1 Calliopum simillimum | reverse complement strand
AAAACAAGGCAAAAATACACATTTTGCATGCGCTGTGTTTTTCTTGTAGCTGTGATTCTCGTCTAATCTATGCTAAAAGTTAAATAAAGTATGCTTGCAGAATTCTAAAAGATGTCGGCAAAGCGTCTGATGAGGAATTGACTTATTATAGTCAATTTTGACCTGTGGTGGGTCCCGAAACTAGTAACGCAAACCAGCCTTCCGATACATTTTTTTGCTTTTTTATTTATGTGTATTTTTGCCTTGTTTTTTGTGTTTTTATTGTTGTTTTACTCAAAAACACTGAACAGTAAGCTCCAACCATCAATGTATTTTCATTGTTGGTAGCTAATAATGTAAATCATCATCTGTTCCAAAACCAAACAATTTAGAAAATCTCAGAGAGCCAACTGATACACATACGAATGCGCTTGCTACTTCGTTTTGTCTCGGCAAAAAACCTTGCAAACGAAGCGCTATGCAAAAATAGTATAATATCAATGACTCACAACGGCTTGGCAATGCATATAGAGGGAAAAACAAAGAAATTTGAATTTTTGCATGCGCTGTGTTTTTCTTGTAGCTGTGATTCTCGTCTAATCTATGCTAAAAGTTAAATAAAGTATGCTTGCAGAATTCTAAAAGATGTCGGCAAAGCGTCTGATGAGGAATTGACTTATTATAGTCAATTTTGACCTGGGGTGGGTCCCGAAACTATTAACGCAAACCAGCCTTCCGATACATTTTTTTGCTTTTTTTATTTATGTGTATTTTTGCCTTGTTTTTTGTGTTTTTATTGTTGTTTTACTCAAAAACACTGAACAGTAAGCTCCAACCATCAATGTATTTTCATTGTTGGTAGCTAATAATGTAAATCATCATCTGTTCCAAAACCAAAATAATTTTTCAAAATTCTTTCGGCTTCGTCCGGTATATTAAAAACCTTAATAGCTTGACAACTATTATTTCGATTTGATATGGATAGTTATGTTACCTAGTAAAGTCCTGTTAAAAATTTTTTTCAAAAGTCTTTCGGCAACGTCTGTGATATTAAAAATCCTAATAACTCGGGAAACACTGAACTGATTCGGGTGATTTTTGTTTAATGGTTAAATACGTTGCCCGGTAAGGTATTGTAAAATTTATTTTTTCAAAATTCCTTCGGCTTCGTCCGGGATATTAAAAATCTTAATAACTCGAAAAACATTGAACCGATTATTATTCTTTATTCTTTGAAATTTATAAATAATATAAAAAAAAAATTGGCCTTTTTCTGTTCCGAATGTAATGCACAAAGAGATAATTGGCCTTTTTCTGGTCCGAATGTAATGCATAAGGAGAGAATTGGTTACGTCCAATGACAAACAATACAAAATGTAAATAGAACTTTATATGTGATGGGACCAGAATTTGGACTAGTCGGTCACCCCCAAGGTGTAGCTTACAAACATGTTTTGAAGAAGTCCGTGGTGCTGCAGGAATATTGCATTTACTTCATATACATACGCACCTACATATAAATAACATATGTATACTTCTTCAAAAAAATTTTAAAAAATCAGATATTTTAAAAAATTTGCATACTTTAAGGGATGAATATGTTAGAAAATCAGAAATTTTTACTTAAATACCGTGTATTCAGATATATATTAAATATATTCGATGTAGTTTGGGGCCTTGAGTTTTCACTTTTTTTAAAAATTTGCTCGAACCAACACGCGATCAACAGATGATCTATCAGAACCAACAGAAAAAGTCATGAGAAGTGAAGTAAGAAAACAATAAATAAGAGGATATTCTTATGAAGTTATGGCATAACGACACTTTTTAAAAGAATACGAAATTATGGCTTGGGTACAAACACAATCTCATCGTGAGAGGCATTAAAATAAGTCATATCCTTAAAGCAGTGGTCGGCAAAATTAAGAGAGAGATTTTATATGTGAGAAGAGAAGATAGATAGGAGATAGAAAAAAAAAAGACAGCAATAGATAGAAAATAAAGAGCTCACTGCCTTAAAGTAAGAAAGTAGATGTTACCATCGCATTGTAGATACCTCAAGAACGTAGATCAGAGAACAGTAGAGAAAGCTTATGCGTGAGAGAAGATAGATAGAAGATAAAAAAGATAGACAGAGATAGATAGCTATTTGAGCACATAATTGTGCTAAGGAGTGCCGACCACTGACGTAGATATAAAGTAATTGGACGCTCTTTAAAATAATTAAGGAGAACAATCCATAGAATACCATCTGATGGCCAAAATTTTATAAAAGCCCGTTAGGAAACAGGAAAAAGTTCATATTTTTATTTAACTAACGCGCTGTGAAGATTAAGTAAATGTTAACAATTTTATTATGAGTTAATGATATCAAATTTAGTAAATGATGATTTTATTGAGCCCAATAAAAAAATCAAATAAATTTTTTATTTCGATTTCCAGCACTAAAAATAATTTTGCAGATGATTATCTCTCAAATTAATTTCATTATATTTGGAAATCGAATATTCAGGTAACAGTGACAGCCATCTCTGTCATTATCTCGCTGTGTATGTGTCTTTCTGTCTCTTTCTAATGAAGCTGTCGTCCTCGTAATCGTCAGGTTTGTGTGTCAGAGAGGCACAACAAATACACAAACACTTACGACATATACAATGGGATTTATTCAATAGAGTCTGCGGTGGTTTTTTGTTGATAATACAACAACAAAAACACGCGCTCCAGCTGCTGCTATTACTGCTGCATACAACCCGATAATAAACTTCAAAAAACAAAAAAAAAAAAAAAACGAGAAATGGAAGTGCATTTCATATTCCATTTTTAATGGCCAACATTCAATGAACTGACTGACGTAACTTTACAAACACATACACTCACACACGTGCACAAATACTTGCACACATATGCTGAGTGATATAAATTTTTTTGTATTTTCATATGAACTGTCAACACATACACACGAATGCATTCATTTAGGTTACATTTGTATAGGGAGGGGGGGAGGTGGAAGTACGGGCGACTATGACGGGATAGTGTTTGGTAGGCCGGGGGCTGAGGGCTGCGGGCTGCGGGGATCAGTCTTAGTGGTGCTCTGATGTAGAGTGTTTTTGAAGGCGCAAAATGAAAACGTATGAAAAACACTCAGTTTTGCAATTTTTTTGTTTTGGAAAAACAATAAACTCATCTGAATACGTTATGAGAGCTGGTGCACAGGCACACACACACACACACTTCCATGCATGAAAACGTACATACACAAGTGTGCAAACCGAAATGCTTTGTTTGCACGAGTAGTAGTATATTTGCACCGGAATACACTACAACATACGAGTACATGACACATCCGGTATACATTGGCATACAAGAAATTTTTTATTTATTTTTTGTTTTTTTATTTGTATTTTATATGAAATTAAACTATAAAATAAAAGAAAAAGAGATTATTAAAAAAGTAACCCAAAAAATGCTATCCAAATGCATACAATAAATGTATGAAACATTGTGAAATGATTTTAAAACTTCACTAGAAAACAAAATCAGTTCGAAACTTAATTTATTTTCGGATGGCTGGCACATCAAAACATTTGTGCAATGTATTGTTGCAAAATTTACTTAGTCTTCAAATTATGATTTTCGCTTTTAAAGGAATTGACCTTTTCGATTGTGATGCAACTAATTTTTATCACCTTTAAGGTCTTTGTTCTATTTAACATAAGTTCAGATTAAAAAATTGTTTTAACTTCTTCTAAGACTAAATTTTAATTTTTATTTTTTAAATAAATTGTTTAAGCAAAACTAACAAAAAAAAAAAAAAAAAACCGGGTGGCAACACCAAAAGTTTTGTAGAATTTCAATAAAGTTTATGTGAGCGTTTTGAAGCCAAAAATTTCAATTTAGTCAAAAAACGTAAGTATTATATAAAATTTTCGAAAATAAATAGGTGGCAACCCTAAAAATGTGTGACTGATTTTTGAAAAGTTTTTTTTAAATGTTTTAAGACGTAATTTAATTTTGTTTACTTAAATAAATGGTTCAAGCAAAACTAACAAAAAATACTGGGTGAAGAATTACGGAGAACGACAAATAATGCGGGTTGAGAATGACTAGACAGGGAATGACAAAATGTTGCAAAAAAAGAAATATTACAATGAAAATAGCAATTATTTTAAAAATTTTTAAATTGTTCATTGATTAAATTACACTGTGCAACAAATTTTGGGTCACTAAATCTTTCCCGAATGAAACCAACGGGAAATGAAAAAAAACTATCAGTAGGCAAAAACCCTCAAAGGGTTTTTAAAAGTTAGCTCGTATTGTTAAGTTCTAGCCTTTCAAAGTTGGGATGTTTTGGGACAAATTTTCCCATATATATTTTACATGTAGTAAATCAATATAAAAATTAAACAATTTGTATTAAATATTTATGGCCTTAGATATTTAAATCTATTAATTTTAATAGTTTTTGGGATTTTAATTTCTTTTTTGTTCTATCTTTTCCAGTTTTTATGAGCGTTTTGTTTGCTATTTTCTCTAAAAATCGTGTATTTTTAACTATATATTTTTTATTATACATATTAAATTACAAAGCTTTGCAGATGATTTTTAGGTAATAACAAGGCTTTTTATACATGTTTCATTAAATCAATTCTAATGAATGGTTTCATTCCCCAATGAAATTTTTAATTAGGTATGTGATTTTTTTCATTAATTTAAGCCCAATCGTTATGAAAGTATTAATGAATAAAATTCATTATTTGTGTGAAAATTTTTCCGGAAACTACTATGGGCCACTGCTTGTATCTTGATTGGACAAAGGGGCGTAACACCTCCCACATAAAAGTACATTTTCAAACAAGTACTTTTTCAAAGTAAGCTCTTTTTTCAAAAAATCAAAAAATGTACTTTATTTATATATTTTTACAATGATTCTTATTAAAAACATTTGCAGATACCGAGGAAAAAAATCTCCTGATGCTGTTCTTGCGGAAATTTGTTGGTGGAGCAAAAACTTACATGAAGATGATGAAAGCAAAGAGATGGCAGAACATGAACTTGAAGTTATTTTTTCTTCAGACTCAGATTCCTACAGCGACGATGATTCCTTACAGCATTTAGCACATAAAAGACTTCGTTCTATATAGCGCAGTTTTCAGTTATGTTTAACATATAGAAAACTTCAGACAGTAATTTTAAACTTTTAGTATGACGTACCTCATTAAAAATTTTAAAAAATGTACTTCAAAAGTTTTAAAAACTTTTAGATTAGCTTATTAATTAATTCTGTTATCTCCACAGTGTATATATAACAACTTAAATATAATGTTTAAAAAATCATTTTTTTTTTATTTATTTCTTTATATAGTTGAAAGTCTTTTTGGGTGTACAAAATAATTGTGTGGTAAAAAAAAATTTGTGGTGAAATAAAAATATTTGTGGTGAATAAAATGTTTGAGGTGAAATAAAAATTTCAGGCGATTTACAAATATTATTCAATTACAGCCGTCTGCTGAAAGATTTTGTAAATCAGTGGGCCCTTTAACAAAGGTGTACTCAATATTTGTCCAACAGTAAGTTCAAACTTGGTGATATCGCTTAACTATGTTCGGCAATAATGTTCATAAGAATACGATAAATAAGTTTTGTGAACATATTATGCCAAAAAAATATTTCCTTTCTAGACGTTTTTTAAAAAAACACTTAAAAAAATTAATTTTTTCAAACTTTTTTCAGCATAACTTGCAGGGACACGTTTTTTTTCGCTAACAACATATAACAATATTGTAGTCACTGTAAATCTGAACAACTTTTGTGAATATACCAATACAATCTGATTGTGTCTAAGCACTCTAAATAGCTCATATAGACCACTATAACGCACAAAATGGTCAAAAACACGCTAACTTCAAGAGGCTATAAAAATTGAATAAGAGCTAACTTCGGAAAACCCTTTGAGGGTTTTGATATACTAATGGTCTACTTTCATTTCCCGTTGGACTCATTCGGGAAATTTTTTCTTGTTGCACAGTGTTATCTAAAGATAAAAGAATAGTAGATAATATTAAAAAAACTTAAACGGAGAATGACACACACTTGAATTATTTACAAAGTTTTGAAACTTTTTTTTTTAAAAAAGAACTCATTATCGGAAAACCAAAACTGACTGAGCTGAAAATACACTGAATCTCTTTTTTCTTTGCACTTTCAGTTCTCTTTTCACTAAATATTTAAAAAATTTACAATTAGAATAAAAAAAACTTAGCAGATATAGTCTAAAATGAAGGAACAACTTCTACAAAGGTTGCCTTTTATATTTCGGGATTGGGCAACCCTAGTGTTGCCAGCTCTATCGTAAAGTTTGACATTTTTGAGGTTATACGTACTCAGAACATTTTGACATACGAGCGATTATTTTTTACAACTTTCGACGTGGATTAACTCAACAACAGTGCATCGATGAACTTAATTTAATTTTTGGCGATGAAGCTCCATCAAGGACCAGTGTTTATCGATGGTATGGTGAATTCAACCGAGGTCGTTGTTCATTCCAAGACGAATTTCGTGAAGGTCGTCCAAAATCAGTTGTTGTTCCGGAAACCATTGATGCTGTGCGCCAACTGATATTGCAAGATCGTCATGTGACCTATCGTGAGATTGAGGCAACCTTAGGCATTAGTGGGACCAGCATTTATTCAATATCGCATGAACACCTGGCCGTAAATAAGGTTTGTTCTCGTTGGATACCCCATAATTTATCAATCGCTTAAATTATCAATGGAAAAATTGATTTTCTTAACTCACTGTAAACAAAATAAATAGCACTTGTACATCAAAACGTTGTGAGTACGTTTATGCTAAAAAATGTCAAACTTTATTATGGTGTTGCCAGATTTTAGCTATTGACATTAGTGCTGCCCAATCCCGGAATATAAAAGGCAACCCTCGTATGTATGTCAATTCAATATAAAAAAATTTTTTCGTGGAGTTAACACAGAAAAACAGTAAGTCAAATATATTTACAAACAAGTTTTTTACGTTTTATACGAAACGGGCAAATTAAGTACGCTAAAAAGCGGTTAGGGACATCAGGGAGAATGCCTTTTTAACACTTAATGTTATAATGTCATAGAAAAATATTTAGAATTAATTTTTTTTTAAGCTATTCGTATAGAAGTTCTGGTTAAGAATCTGTGTGAAATAGTTAAAATATAAATTTCTAAATTTAAACATGGTTTTGAGCCCCGGGACATTCAATGGTATATTCTTCAGAGAATCGCCCATATATTATATTATATTACACTGATTTTTTGCCTATTCGAAAATATTATCTAGCACTTTCCCAATAAAATAAAAATACCTTGTTGATAGACCTTCCTCTTTTTTCAGGATCTTAATTGGAGTCATTGCAGGGCACACCTCAAAGTTAGGGCTTACTGACGTAGGAGATCTTTGCAGAAGCTGGAAAAAACCTGATGTCAAAGAGTCCATTTTTCATTTCCTTTGTGAATGCCCAGCGCTGGCTAACCAATGCTACAAGGTGTTCAAAACCCACTTCTTTAACTCTCTTGAAGATTTTGCTCAAAAGTGTTCCAAATCCGTTTTAATCCATTTTATAAAAAATTCTAAATGGTTTACATAGGTTGACCACGAAGTTAGGTATATATCGGGTATACAATGGGCACAATTGTGGCCCAAGCTATGATGGAAACTGCTATCTCCCGCGCTAACCTAACCAAATCTAACCTAGACCTTTCTTTAAGATACTACTAACAAAAAAGGGCAAAAAACTAAATTAACAATGAGGTTTTATGGGCAAATTTTTTGCAATCCAACAATCAATAGTCAATCGATTATGCCATTTAATAAGGTCCAATACGAATACGACCAAACGTGGTTGGTTAACACCTCATAGTCGGTCAACTGGAAGCCTCGTGACTTCCCCCCTTTCCCACCCTATGTGACGGAAGTGTGGAGAAAAAAAAAATGTTTGCGTCACGTCACTGGCAACGAGGATATTTACCTTCCGGCTTACGGACTATTTTTTTTTTTTTTGATTTTTCGGCAGAACGGGGCTAAAAATTTGTTAATGACCGATTTGGAACATAGGGGTGCCAATAATTATGCTTCGTATCAAAAATTTTATAATTTTTGTAGCGCGGTTGGATGTGGGTTAAAAAGAAGTCTTATAGTTTTCTCATAAAATTACGGTGAAAACACTACATCATCAGAATTGTCAATTTACCTGCAAGATTTCGAGAAAGCCATGCTTAAAGTAGGAGAAAACGCTATTTTCAGGCTCATGGCGTTTCTACAAGAAAAATAAAAATTTTTTATTTTTTAATGGAATCGAAGAACCTTTGTAGGGGCTGAAGTACCTGAACTTCAAAGCATCATAGCTCAGAAAGTAAGAGTCTTATTGAAAAGTTCGAAGGAATATTTTGATAAGGAAGAATGTAGCTATTCAATGCAGTTAAAAAATTCACTTTTCTTGTAGCTACGTTATGAGCCTGAAACAGCGTTTCCCCAACTTCAAGCAAGTTTGTTCTTTGAGTGCCAGCCTTACTGTCTTTCCTCCTTTCTCTCTTTATTTTTTGCTCATAAGTTCATTACACGCCAAGCAAGAGATGCTTACTTAAGTAGTAAATTCATTAAATGCAATGAGAATTATAATGTCTGAAAAAAATCTACAAAACATGGAGCAATGAACCGCTTCTAATATGAAAGGATAAAAGCATGTTTAGAGGATCGATAGTAAAGCAAATGTCAAGCTTTTGAATAGGTATGAAAGGATCTTAGGTAAAATAGAAGCCATTTTTATCAGCATGCATTGTTCATCCTCCGACTGGGTAGCTAACTTAATACACTTCACTCCGTGTATTGCTCAAAAATGCCTTTTGTCTTAGTTAAGAGCCAATACATATGGACAACTTAACCACGGATATGTTAACATGATTATTATTACACTAGCAATTCTTAGCATACATCAGGGTGGCAGACATAATGTTGCTCCACATGTTTGTCCGCCGTCGCAATATCGAAGAAGTTGATGATGCTTTTCCTTACACGAAGGAAACGTTTGTTCATTATATCGTTAAACAAAATAAAGAACCTCATGCCCCTCTTTGGTACAACTCAACAGTGGCAACAGCAACCTTTTACTTTCCAAAGGAATGGAGGCGGGGGCGATTGGAGAGCACAGGCCACACACACAACATTGTGAAGCTATTCGAGCGAAGTTACCGCTGCTGCTTGAATGGTTTCATTAAATGCCTGAATGGACGCCAACATGGCTTCAAAGCGGAAATAGTTCAATGACGACGGCACAGCAAGCAAGCAAAGACCAGCAAGGATATAAAGTGTAGATATATGGAAAATGCACCAGCACAGGTAGTGAAAAAAAAATCTCAAAATAAAAACAAATAAACTTTTTTCCCACCACTCTGAAGGAGCACAAGTACAAAAACAGAAAAAATAAAGCGCAAATGAGTTAAGCGATGGATGATGAGTTTCAACAAAAAGAATCCAACAGTAGCGCAGCACCACCCACACCCAACCATTTGGTAGAAAAAACAATTTATATTTAGTTCATTATTCCCGATCAGTGGATGTAAATTAAAAAATGGAGCGCAACAAAAAAGAGCAACAACAACAAATGTTGTCTTACATCTGCCTATAGTATGTTGACATTCTCATCATCATATCACCTGACATATGAATGGATGGATAGTGGGCGTTTTATTTAAATATAGCGAAAGGCGTGAGTTATGTACATTGTACATGTCGTCGACCACCCTGTATTGGTTTAATTTAGCTTTGTTCATTGAATCAAATTTAAATGCAACTTCAATCGCATGTAAAATGGTTTCATTACTTTGTTATTATTACGTGAAAAGAGCAACAGAGAGACAAAGCGGAGGCAACCTTTCTGAAGCAAAGCAAATGTATCGTTTGAACGATGGTCGGCCGATGAAAATGGACAGCCAGGTCAGCATCTAAAATTGCCAGATTAAAGTATTCATTCAAGTGGAAGATTTACTTTGCAAGAAAAAAACAGAAGGAGAAAAAAGTGCTTATGCTGGCATTTTTTCTCTGGTGGTTATACCTCTATTTTTTCACTTAACATATCGCATTTTGAATTCTTTTTCATTTTATTGCTCATTCAAGCGAGTTTTGATTAAATTAAATATGCCCTCGGCGGTAGCACTATCAATATACTCTTATAGTCATCACTATGGCGTTGGTCATCATCATCATCAGTGTTCTTTTGGTTTTTCATTTGATCGACTATGTTGATTGGTAAAGTAAGTAGAAATAATGGATGTCCTTATAACGAGTGCAATGAATATTTATTTTCACTTTAGATTTCGACATCATACTTATAAGCTTTTTTTAGCTTTTACGCCTGTATAATCTGATATACACAAATAAAGCTCTAAGTTCTGGCTTAGACTTTGGCAGATGGGAGCATTTTAAGCGCCAGCTTTCTACAACAGTTTTGACTAGTAAGTGTTCTCGAAAAGTAAAGCTTTATGAGCTTTCACCCCAATATAGTCTCAACTATATATTAATACTCAAGACAAAGACTTGTCCTACCCTATTTACTATGTTAGAAATGAAGCACGACTTTGAATTATACACCATTAGAAAGGTATTTGTGTGTAAATGTGCACAAAGCTAAAATTATTTTAATATTTTGCCATTAAGCTAGGTAAAATTATATGCAAATTTTCCAATATAAACAACGACAAAGTACTAAAATTATTTAATACATTTGTGGTGAAATTTTGACCATTGATCGAGTCTAGTATGACTTCTACATTTGCAATCTATCTCTGTCTATTTTTTTCTATTTCATATCTGTTTTCTCTCAAACAAAATTCTCTATCATAAATTTGCCGACTGACATAAGATCTTTCCATTTGCACTAAAATTCAAAGCAGAAGAAGAAAAAATCGCGTATAACGCAAATTTTATGATACTTAAGGAATAAAGTAATGCATTTTAAAATCTAAATAAATAACTTAATAAAAATACAAAAAAAAAAAAAACAATACACAGGCATAGAAACACATTTGCAGTCAAAAGTTAGAAATGTCAAAAAAGAAACAAAACAAAGAAAAAGTGTGCAGCAGTCAAAAAATAAAAACATAATATGAGTGTCATCTTTGGCTTAGCCAAGAATTACATACCCTACACTGTACCGTACTCTGTTGGAGTCTTACTAAACATTTAGTAATCTTTACTGGTAGATTTTTATCTTCTAAACAGCTAGAATTTCTAAGTGGACGATCAGTTTGTCTTCATAAACCACTAGAAGTCATTAGCAAGTTAGTCTTCCTAAGCAGCTAGTAATATTTAGTGAGAGATTTTTGTCTTTCTAAGCAGCTGCAAATTCTAGGTGAAAGAACAGTTGGTTTTCCGTTTCAGTAAGAAATCCTTAGTGGAAGATTTTTGTCTTCCTACAGAGCTAGTAAACGTTAATGGGAGAGTCTTGTCTTTCTAAACAGCTTGAAAATTAAAATGCGGTCTTTATAACTAATCAATTTTTTATTACTTTACACCAACATCCCGAAATTCATAGATTATGATATTTTTTAGTGCATTTAAGGGCTAGTTTAAAGTTTTGATGTG
Organism: Calliopum simillimum; assembly: GCA_951812925.1. Lineage (NCBI taxonomy): Eukaryota > Metazoa > Arthropoda > Insecta > Diptera > Lauxaniidae > Calliopum > Calliopum simillimum. The sequence continues at coordinate 16,766,670 of OX638371.1, read as the reverse complement.
AATTATATCTAGATTTAAGTTATTGATATTTTTAAGATAGGTGGGTAATAAGTAAAACCAAATTAAAGATTAAATATTGAAAACAAAAGTGAAACTGAAACGAACCGCAAACCCGACGCGGCTGGGCATATCCCTGTCCTGTTGTGATCCACTTATCCGAACTCACTTAGTTCTTGTCAAGAGCTTTCTCAAATCATTTCTAGCATTTGTACGAGATTTGGTTGCATCTTGATATATATATTCAATGTTTGTATCATCCGTACATACCTAGTATTTGCTTGGAATTTGCTTGAATTATCTGCATTAATGCTCTCAACAAAGCGTTTTAAAGTTTCCTAGTATCTGTGCGAAATTTTATCACATTACCTCAAATAACGCTTGTATTGCAGCATTTTGAAAACTTTGCGTGCAAGGGCGGTGCCACGCCCTTTTGACCGAATCAACCAAGTTTCTGATGAGAGTTTGCATTTACTATCCTAAGTAACTGAGTAAAATTTGGTATTATTACCTATAAAAACTCTTCCAGTATAGCGTTTTGAAACTTTTGCGTATATGTATGAGGGGTTTCGATTTCATCTATTTCCACAGACGGACAGCCAGTCAGACGAACATAGGCATATCGACTCAGGAGGTGACGCTGATCAAGAATATATATAATTGTTCATACCTGCCACGCCTCCTTGAATGCGTTACAAACGGAAGGATAAAGTGAGTATACCCTGAATGTAGGGTATAAAAGTATCCAACACACCGGTGTCCCTTCATTTCCGCACCGTGTCGTACGCACACATACATTCAGACATAAACATTTTTGACATAACGGAGTCAGCTGACAAGAAAAGTGAATTCTACATAGCGAATTTCGACTGCTCGACTGACTGCCCATCTGCCACAATCAGTTTTGTTGCCGTCGCGCGCCGCTCGCTCACGGTATGATGATGGCTGTTGGCTGCGAGGCATTTGTGGCTTCCTTCATGTTATTTTGTATGATATTGTTGTTGTAGTTGTTGTTGCAGAAAAAATAATCAGGATTGTCATTTGAGCAGATAATTTTCAATGACGACGATGTGAAAATGTTTTGGTCCTTTTTTCGTTTTATTTTATCTTTTTTTTTTTTGTAGTTTAACAGCGTGTGAGTGCTGAGGAGGAGAGAGGAGGGAGTAAGGAAATTATAGACTGACGACAGCAACAATATGATGAACGGACATTTTTTTTTTTTTTGGTTTTTCTTTTTTGTTTTTTCTTTTTTGTTTTATTGGCCTGAGGACAATATTCAGTCAGTCCTTAAGTAATGTTAAATAGAGAAGGACAAAGCCAATGGTGCGAATAATTTGTACTACACCCAATCTAAAATGGTGTGTAAATTGCTGTTAATATAAATAACACAACATTTTTTCAGTTAAGGGTGAAATTAGTGAAAATAGATCATTCAGGAGAAAATACTAATCCACGCAACTAGTAAGGATGTTAACTCTCTTCTTCTTCAATGTTTTAAGACTTTTATAAAATATATTGACTTCATAATTTCTCGATTTTTTGAGTTCTTAAAGGAAGTCTACTTCGAATTTATCAAAATTTTTCGACTTTTTGAATTTATCAAATTTTATTTACTTTCTTCGAATTTATCAGAATTTTACGATTTTTCTTAAATTTGTTGGCCTTGTCAATATTTTCGACTTGTTAAATACGTTTTGTATTTATCAAAATTTTTTGTCTTCTTAAAATTTTTTAGAATGTTTCCACTTTATTCGACTTTTCATAACTTTCTGACCATACAATAATCTTTGCTTTTTTGGAAATTTCTTGAGTTTGGAAATTTTTGGCTTCTTCAGAATTTTCAACATTTTTCGAATTTTCTAAAATTTTTTAATTTCATCAATAAATTTTGAATATATTTTATTTTATTAAATGCTTAATACTTCAATTCAAATTGTTGAATTTAAGAATTTTTTTTTTGACACCTTACACTTTCTTCGAATTTTTTCAAAATTTTTCAATATTTTTTTAATGTATCAAATTTTTTGGATTTGAAGCCACTCTGGAATTTTTCGACATTTTTGACATTTTCAAAACTGTTTCGTCTTTAAAAAATTTTTTAATTAATCAAATTTTTTTGACTTCTCAAATTATTTAAATTTTTTTAAATTTGTTGACTTTGTCAATATTTCTCAACTTTTTTCAATATATTTAAAATTTATTAAATTTTTGACCTTTTTTTTCAACTTTTTCGATTTTTATCAAATTTTTTTGACTTCACAAATTTTTTCAACTTACTTAATTTTGTTGACTTTCTCAACATTTCTAGACTTTTTCAATTTTTTTTTTTAAATTTATTAAATTTTTTGAACTTTTTCGATTTTTTTAAAATTCGAGTTTTTCTACTTTTCAAATTTATTGATATTAATATTTTTTGATTTCTTAAACATTCTTCCAAATTCAAAATTTTTTTCGATTTTTCCAAATTTGTTTGACTTAATCAAATTTTTGTGACTTATTTAAATTTCTTCGAATTTTTCAATATTTTCGATTTTTCAATACTTTTTGGAGTGATGAATTTTTTTTTTGACTTTTTTAAACTTTTTCCAAATTTTCCGACATCTAAAAATTTGTTGACTTTTTGTTGATTTTTGAATTTTTAAAGAGGGGTCAAATTTTGTCAAATATCTGGGATATTTTAATCCAAAATGGACATCGGCGAAGTTTATTAATACAATAGTAGTTTCTCGAACTGGAACAAAATACATATTAGTAAGTTTCGAAATTATCGAATGAATATATCGATACATCCAACGTATAAGTTGGGTAACACAAGTTACAACTTTTATACGGGACAGCGTTTTTTAAAGTCTGCGTATCTTATGACAAATTGCGGTATCTCTAGTTTGAAATTTTTAGGGGATAGGAGCCATTTTTGAAGTTAAAAACTAAGTATATTTTAGTGAAAAACATTGTCCCATAAGAAAAATGTAACTTGAGTTACCAACTTATACGTTGGATGTATCGATATTATTTCTGCTAACATCTAGAAGGCGATGAAAGATTCTCGACTATTCATTAAGTTTCTATATTAATTTCACTTTATGTTGAATTCACCTCATGATTTTATCATTTCCATAATATATTGGAAAGTTAATACCGCCATCTGACTTAAAATGAATTTATACAAACAGTTCTGTTAATATTTATTAGTTCGTAATATATAGGTACACATATTTAGCTTACTTCACAAAAAATTTGGACACAATCAATTCGAATGAAAAAACAAAACCAGACACAAGATATCCAATTCCAAGTATAGCCCAACCAAAACAGAAATACGATAAGTCCAGTAAAATTAGTGATTGTTCATGATCATAAAAGAAATGCAATATTCCCGCTTCAATGCTATCCCGGGTAGTGTCACTTAAAGCTTTCTCCATTAAACCCATTTCGAAGACGTTTAAAACTAAGGTATTCATCACTTCATGATATGGTGAAGTAAGTGGCATAAAGAAACCATTAAGAATGCTCCAGATCTCTACGTGCAGCAAATATACACGTGGAGTACGCAGGAAATATTGCTGATGAGCATAAAAATCATATCTCCATTTCGATATTAAACGTATAAATTCATTGTTGAGTTCATGGTGATGTTGCGCATAGAGATAAGAATCGACAAAGATCATTTTAGCACGTAATTGTGGATCATCAGGAAAATAGGGTAAAAAACTTTTGACCATTTCAATGGAATATGGTGAAGCTATGACATCAGCAAAGCTTTTCAATTGTGGTTCATAAATCGTGGCTGTTAAGAAACTGGTCAAGAGTGTTGTATAAGAACTAGACAAAAGAAATCCAAATAAAACTTGCAGTAGATACATCAATATTAATAGTTTTTTCTTATGTTTAGGCTTTGCGGCGTTTTGAGAAAACGTTACTAAGGCTAAGGCTTGTAGTAAATAACATGTGAATGCATTAAGTTGATGTAGAAAGGAAGAAACATTTATATAGGCAGGTTTAGTATCGGTAAAATTACCTTGCTTTCGCCGAATGGCTCCAATAGTCTCAATATTTTTGCTACCTGAAAAACATTTTTCAAGTTTTTCTTTACTATCTGTAGTTTTGAAATATTTAATTGATTTTCTTCTTAAAATTTTTATGCATTTCTTATCTTTGCTTCCAACAGAAATTGAACATTCGTGCATTTCAATTGTGGCATTTTCGGCACTTTGTTTAGTTACAATGTTTTGCATATTTTGCCGTAAATTATCTCCGATATAATACAAAAATGCCACAATGAGAACATAAAAACCAAAAGTTATCCACAAAGTCTTTTCAAATGGTGCCATCTGATAACTCGATGCTTTTATTGGTCTGGCATGTGGAACTTGCAGATACTGTATTACCAAATGGACAGGAGAAGTAGTCAGCCAATGTTCATAGTTTATAAAACCAGCATGCACTGCAATGTCAATGCGACCTTCATTCAAAGCTTTGACCATTTCCGCAAAATCAATGGCATCGGGATAAGGTGGTGGTAGCATAACTTCTTCAATGCTAGCGTTATAGTGTTGAATAAAATGTAAAAAAATCTTCATATTTAGTCCCGTGTATACCAGCTGTCCTTTACGATTTACATATTCAAATGCTGAGGGTGCCTCCATACCTAAAGGTGTACGTATGGGTTGTCCCAAAAAATCCCGAGGCAGCACTAAACGAAAATAATCCAGCGGAGTGTGTACTTCAATTGCATGCACTTTGGGAAAAGGATGATAACTAGCAAACTGCAGTTGGTTGGCGGTCGTTTCAAAAGCGAAAAGTACCATGACACGCGTGTAGCCTTGTGACCAACACCATTTGAAAAGCCATTGCAGCTGCTGAAGTTCCAAGATGGGCTGCTGCACAATGAAGAGCAATTTAGTTTCATGCATTCGATGTAGCAGTTGATTGAGTAGCTTCAGTGGTTCCATGTCTCCTGTTGCATTCTTGAGGTAGACTATTGTCAACAGCTGTTTCTTCAGCGCATATATAAGGCGAAAGCTGATATTGCCAGTTATAATGAGTTGTGGTAGCTGCGTTGAAATTAAATTATTTTTCGATTTTTCGAGGTTTATGAAAATATTTGTTTCAATATCTGGTATTGTATTGAGTTCACGAATTTTTTCTTTCACCGCAGTTGAGTTTATTGCACCGGCATTGTAAACTTGCAACATAATTAGTATGCCACAAATTTTTATTGAATATTTTGTATACATTTTCTGTTTGTTTTAGGAAAAAAAATAATTTAACTCTAATTTGATGGAGTTTTGTTTTTACAACAATATTGTACTGTTTTACCTTTGACTTTTTTTATTCAAGTGAATCCTTTAACGATTTGTCGCCTATTGAAATATAAATGGATGACTAAGCATTTTGTGAATTAATCGTTATGACTGGAAAACTGCAACTCATTTACTTAGATTATATCAGGTTTTCTTTTTTTATTGAATTTTCTTTTTTGTATTTATATCTTGCGAACATTCTATACCCCTTTTTCACCTCACGATGGCTTTTAAAAAATTTTAACTTTTTCAAATACCTCCCGCAATTTTTTTCAGAGATAATGTTGGGGGACTTTTCCAGTGTTAAAATCCGCGAAACGCGAAATCGAACGTCTAGGCGTTTTTTTTCCACATTTTAATTTTTTGAACAATTTTTTGAGTATGTCTCGGTGTTTATATACATATTAGGTACACATATATATGTATATACGTGTATATTAGGGTGGGCCAAATTGTATGGACGAAATTTTATCGACCTCGGCTACCCCCCTATGTGAAAGTTCATTCAATTCTATGAATATTTGCCCAAGGAACTATACCTCTGCGTTCAACTTTAGTTCGGCGCATTTTTGATCGAAAATTTTACCTTTCGTTTAATATTTATTTTTATGCTAAGTTTTCAAAATTCTTATAGAGACAAAAGAATTTTGAAAATTAAGCATAAAAATAAATATTAAACGAAAGGTAAAATTTTCGATCAAAAATGCGCCGAACTAAAGTTGAACGCAGAGGTATAGTTCCTTGGGCAAATATTCATAGAATTGAATGAACTTTCAGCCTAGGTTGGTGTTTTGTTTGAAAAAATTCATCCAAAAATATGAATCGTTTATTTTGAAAGTCGGTCATAATAATCGGCTATTTGACCCATATCACTTTTCTAAATATATAACATCAATTCCACACAATCAAGTAAACTTTTCGTGTAAACATAACCCAATTTAATTGATTACTGACAGAATACCAGCCAAATCATATAATGACATTACTTTTGTCTTTATAAAAATTTTTAAAATTTAGTAGGGGAAGGTGGGGAATCGTGGGCCACGTTTTTATTTTGTTAAATATCTTCAAAAAAAATAAAAAATTTCGCAAATTGTAATTCTACATGAAGTTATGTAACTTTTGACTATTACACTTTCTAACAATTCTTTTGATTTTTCCGACTTTTCGTGGTTTAAAAAAAATTAGTGTTTTTGCAATTTTCAAAAATGGTGGGGAATCGTAGGCCACCGCCGTAATTAAGTAAAAATCAAACAATTATGATGCAAAACTTTATTGAATTAGTTGAAATGACAAGTAAAGTTATTTTAATCGACAAAATGAAGAAGAAGGGTTATGCACGATCAATCATATACGCAATTTGGGAAATAGGAAAATTTGATACAAAATATGTATTTATTGTTTTATTTATTGATTCACAGCCTCCATTTTGCACAAAACATGATAAACACAACATACAAATGTGTATTGATACGAAAATTGTCAAAACACGGGTGGCCCACGAAGTGGCTCACGATTCCCCACAAGCTACTTTTTGCAAAACAACGGCGTGTAATTGACTTGTTGAAGTGTCATGCAAAATTACTTTTGTATGTTGAAAGGCAAAGGTCTAACGATAATAAAAAACATATTTACCTGTGTTTTGTCGTAGCAATTCGTCCAAGAATGATGGAAATCAAACACGCAAAAAAGGTTTTGCAGATACTTTTTTTTGGGCGAGTATTGTACAAAGCAAATAAAACGCGTACGTTTGTCAACAACCAATGTAAAAATAAGTTGAGGCTAAGAGAAAACGATTACAGTTGCATTTAACTATTTATCTCGACATACTGCCAAAAGGTGGCGGTGGCTCACGATTCCCCATGGCCCACGAAAGGTGAAATTTTCGATCAAAAATGCGCCGAACTAAAGTTGAACGCAGAGGTATAGTTCCTTATGCAAATATTCATAGAATTGAATAAACTTTCACATAGGGGGGTAGCCGAGACCAGTTTTTAAATCGGCCCACCCTAGTGTATATATATCCTTATATAATTATATATGTGTAATATATATATATGTATATATATATGTACATACATACGTACATATATATTTATAAAAGGTATCGTTTCCGCACCATCTGTTTTTAAAAAAAATCGGTTTTTCGTATTTAAGAAAAACACAAACAAAAACCGATAACAGCAATAGTCATTCCTCGACAATAGTCATTTTTACTTTTCAAATTTATTGAGTTTGTTAATATTTCTCGGCTATATCAATATTTTTTTTTTTTTTTGTGGAGTTCTCTTACGGCTTGGTGTATTTTTCATTAAGTGTTCGGACATTCCAAGAGCCGATTCGTGTTTTCATCGAAAGGATTTTAAAATATTGGCTCCAGTTATAGGAGTTTCATTCCTAACTATGCATGTTTCTTGCACCTCCAAATCCGATGTGCATGCTGCCGAGGCAGGTGGATTAACCACACTCTGGTGGGTACTAGGGGTCTGCACAAGACATCTTGAAATAAAGTGTACTTTTTTTTACACCCACATTTTACACTGAACTGATGCATTTGATCCAAAAAATTCAAGATTCAAATCATCGTGTACACTGATTTCATTTTGACACTATTTACATTGTCTTGTTTTATCAGTGTGAAAAATAAACTTGGTTCTAAAAAATACATCAGTGAACTCTATTTTATAAAAACAAATACTTCAGGTCACTGTAAAACGTGCGAGTAGAGAAACCACAATAAAATTTATGATATGGTAACACTTGCAGAATTGTAGTAGCTTTCATACATTTTTGCGACAGAGAGAGAGAGAGAGTAAACAAAAAAAGACGCACAAGAAGAGAGCGATAAACTACTCTTATCACACCATTAGCATTTAGCAGTGTACACTACTACTACAGTATGCAACTAAAATAACTGAAACAAATCAAACAAGACAAATTAGCACAGTATTTGTTTATTTTCTTTCAAATTCTAGTTCTGTCAAGACATTTACACACGACACTGAACAAGAGCATTTGATAAATAAAAAACGGGTACAAAATATAACGTATCTTGAAACGAAATGTCTTAAAACGCAAACAAGACGTCTTGTGCAGACCCCTAGTGGGTACCACTTGAAGAGTAATTTTCCATCGTTTTTCGATCCATGCTTCATTAGTATAATCTTCTCGACGCAACGCCCCACGCAGTAAGTTATAAGCTTAAAGTTAAATTCGGCAAGCGCTGCAACTATAGTGGCCAAATTCACTTTCAATTTCAGCCCCCAAACTGACGCTGACCTGGGAGCCACCCACTTTGGGTCAGACGCTTCAGGATTTCGACAAGATGCTTATTTTAAAGGCGGCATCGACTCGCTTGGTCAGCGCCAGTTACGGGCATTGTGGGTTTTTTCTTTCGAGACGCAGCGCTGTCCAACGCTACACCCTTCCACACCCTGGCTGGTCACCCGCTTTTAGTCGCCTTTTACAGCAGGCATGCTTACCTCGGGTCAGAATAAGGGATCTGGAGCGAAGAGCGTTTGCCAGAAGATTGGCTACATGGCAAACGTCAAATTGCCGAAAAAAGGTGACCTAAGCGAGTGCCGAAACTATAGAGGCATTACCTTGCTCTCAATACCATCAAAAGTATTGACGAAAGTGCTTCTGAACAGGGTAAACGAAAAACTTGATTCGGCCATTCGAAAGCAACAAGCAAGATTCCGGCGAAACCGACCATGCGTGGGTCAAATAAACACCTTCAGAATAATTGTCGAACAATCGTGCGAGTGGCGTGCTGCACTTCAACTTGTCTTCATAGACTATAGCACTGCCTTCGACAATGTCTCCCGAGAAAACATCTGGGTTTCACTACAACGAAGAGGTATTGCTGCACAGGCCATAAACTTAGTACGTCCACAATATGAGGGCTTTAAATGCAGTGTGTTACACAACGGGTTGTTGTCACCGACATTCACCACTAATTCAGGCGTACGGCAGGGGTGTTTACTGTCACCATCACTCTTCCTTATAGTTCTATCATCATCCTAGATAAAGCTCTTAATAAGGCCAAAAGGGGTATCCAATGGAACTTTACCGAACATATGGAAGATCTTGACTACGCTGATGACATCTGCCTCTTATCGTCCAAACATTCCGATATGCAAAGCAAAATTGAAGACCTTGTCTTGGAATCACAAAATGCCGGCCTAAAAATCAACGTATCCAAGACTAAAAGCATGAAGCTAAACGCAAACAGGAAGGACATCACGTTTAGAGCTGGCAGTGCTGACATCGAAAACGTCGATAGCTTCACGTATTTAGGAAGCATTACCTCCTTGGATGGTGGAGCAAAAGAGGATATCAACTCAAGAATAGCAAAAGGCGCGTTTGCTCAACTGAACAAAATATGGTCTTCATCCGTTATATCCACCAAAACGAGAGTGCGCATTTTTGATTCGAATGTGAAATAGGTTTTGTTATATGGGTGCGAAACATGGCTTGTTACTGAACAACTAACGAACAAGCTGCAAGTATTCGTCAACAAATGCTTAAGGCGTTTACTATATCAAATGCCGAGCTACATCAAAAATGCAATCAGAAGGCTATAGCAAACGAGGTCAAGCTGCGCAAATGGAAATGGATTGGTCACACTCTCCGGAAACCACACAGTGAAGTTTGTCACCAGGCTCTTGAGTGGAATCCACAAGGCAGTAGAGGACGTGGTAGATGCAAAACCAACTGGAAAAGGTCGCTGGAAAAGGAAATCCAAGAATCGGAAAAGTCGTGGCAAGAGATCAAAGTCATCGCAAGGGATCGCGACAAATCAAGAGATTTCATATTGGCCCTATACTCCTCCTAGGAGTTAAAGGAGAATACATACATACATACATATCAATATTTTTTGATTTCTTAAACCTTTTTCAAAATTCAAAATTTTTTCGATTATTCCAAATTTGCTTGACTTAATCAAATTTTTGTGACTTCTTAAAATTTCTTCAAATTTTTCAATTTTTTTTATTGCCGAAAAGAAGCAACCCGATCCTAGACTGCTTCGATTGCCCATTAATGTAGAAGGCAACAAAGAATTGATACAATGAGCGGCCAGCGCTGAGCAATAGGAAAGTGTTTTCTGTATTGACAATGAAATGATTCGAACAACAAAGCGAATGTGTCAAACAGCTATGTTTGGATGATCAAACTTTCTGCTGGGATTTGATAACAAATCAAGCAAATTATTTAAAGACGCTCGGGGTTAAATTTTGTCAAAAATCTGGGATATTTCAATCCAAAATGGAAATCGGCAAAGTTTATTATTTCAATAGTAGTTTCTCAAACTGGAACAAAATACACAGTAGTAACTTACGAAATTATCGTATGAATATATTATTCCTGCTAACATCCAGAAAACGATCAAAAATTCGTGACTATTCATCTAGCTTTCATCTATTAATTTCACCTTATGTTGAATTCACCTCATTATGTTATCATATCCATGATAAATTGGAAAGTTATTAGCGCCATCTGACTTGAAATGAGTTAAACGTTATACAAAAATTATGTTAATATTTATTTGTTCATAATACTTATAACTTATTTCACAAAAAATTTGGACACAATCACTTCTAATGAAAAAACAAAACCAGACACAAGATATCCAATTCCAAGTATAGTCCAACCAAAACAGAAATACGATAAGTCCAGTAAAATGAATGATTGCTCATGATCATAAAAAAAATGAAATATTCCCGCTTCAATACTATCCAGGGTGGTGTCACTTAAAGCTTTCTCCATTAAACCCATTTCGAAGACGTTTAAAACTAAGGTATTCATCACTTCATGATATGGTGAAGTAAGTGGCATAGAGAAACCATTAAGAACGCTCCAGATCTCTACGTACAGCAAATATACACGTGGAGTACGCAGGAAAAATTGCTGATAAGCATAAAAATCATATCTCCATTTCGATACTAACTGTATAACTTCATTGTTGAGTTCATTGTGATGTTGCGCATAGAGATAAGCATCGACAAAGGTCAGTTTAGCACGTAATTGTGGATCATCAGGAAAATAGGGTAAAAAACTTTTGAGCATTTCAATTGAATATGGTGAAGCTATGACATCCGCATAGCTGTTCAATTGTGGTTCATAAATCGTGGTTGTTAAGAAACTGGTCAAGATTGTTGTATAAGAACTAGACAAAAGAAATCCAAACAGAACTTGCAGTAGATACATCAAAATTAATTGTTTTTTTTTATGTTTAGGCTTTGCGGCGTTTTGAGAAAACGTTACTAAGGCTAAGGCTTGTAGCAAATAACATGTGAATGCATTAAGTTCATGAAGGAAAAAAGAAACATTTATATAGACAGTTTTAGTAACGTTAACATTACTTTGCTCTCGCCGGATGACGCCAATAGGCTCAATATTTTCGCTGCCTGAAAGACATTTTTCAATTTTTTCTTCATTATCTGCAGTGTTGAAATATTTAACTGATTTTCTTCCTAAAACTGTTGTGCATTTTTCATCTTTGCTTTCAAGAGAAATTGAACTTTCGGTCATTTCAATTGTGTCATTTTCTGCACTTTGTTTAGTTACAATGGTGTTTTGCATATTTTGCCATAAATTATCTCCGATATAATACAAAAATGCCACAATGAGTACATAAAAACCATATGTTATCCACAAAGTCATTTCAAATGGTGCCAGCTGATAATCCGATGCATTTATTGGTTTGGCATGTGGAACTTGCAGATACTGTACTATCGAATGGACAGGAGAAGTAGTCAGCCAATGTTCATAGTTAATAAAAGCAGGATGTACTGCAATGTCAATGCGGCCTTGATTTAAAGCTTTGACCACTTCCGCAAAATCAATGACATCGGGATAAGGTGGTGGTAGCATAACTTCTTCAATGCTAGCGTTATAGTGTTGAATAAAATGTAAAAAAATCTTCATATATAGTCCCGTGTATACCAACTGTCCCTTACGATTTACATATTCAAATGCTGAAGGTGCCTCCATGCCTAAAGGTGTACGTATGGGTTGCCCCAAAAAATCCCGAGGCAGCACTAAACGAAAATAATCAAGCGTATTGTGCACTTTGATTGCATGCACTTTGGGAAAAGGACGATAACTAGCAAACTGCAGTTGCTCGGCGTTCGTTTCAAAAGCGAAAAGTACCATGACACGCGTGTAGCCTTGTGACCAACACCAATTGAAGAGCCATTGCAGCTGCTGAAGTTCCAAGATGGGCTGCTGCACAATGAAGAGCAACTTGGTTTCATGCATTCGATGCAGCAGTTGATTGAGTAGCTTCAGTGGTTCCATGTCTCCTGTTGCATTCTTGAGATAGACTATCGTCAACAGCTGTTTCTTCAGCGCATATATAAGGCGAAAGCTGATATTGTCAGTTATAATGAGTTGTGGTAGCTGCGTTGAAATTAAATTATCTTTCGATTTTTCGAGGCTTATGAAAATATTTGTTTCAATATCTGGTATTGTATTGAGTTCACGAATTTTTTCTTGCACCGCAGTTGAGTTTATTGCACCGGCATTGTAAACTTGCAACATAATTAGTATGCCACAAATTTTTATTGAATATTTTGTATACATTTTCTGTTTGTTTTAGGAAAAAAAATAATTTAACACTAATTTGATGGAGTTTTATTTTTACAACAATATTGTACTGTTTTACCTTTGACTTTTTGTATTCAAGTGAATCCTTTAACGATTTGTCGCCTATTGAAATATAAATGGATGACTAAGCATTTTGTGAATTAATCGTTATGATTGGAAAACTGCAACTCATTTACTTAGATTATATCAGTTTTTTTTGTTTTTTATTGAATTTTCTTTTATGTATTTATATCTTGCGAACATTCTATACCCCTTTTTCACCTGTAAAAGGGGGCTTCTCTTACAAAATTGATTTTTTTTTTCTAAATTTTGCATGGGAGCCCCCTTAATTGGTGGCAAAAGGGTGCTCTTATGTTCGAGAGATTTGTTGACTGAGGCGGAAAAAATAGTGTTGGTCGCAGAATAATTTCTCGCTCTTCCGGCTAGGATGGATGAAAAATTCCTGATAAATTCCACGAGAGGGAAAAATTATTCAGCAAGCATCACTCTTTTTTCCTCCCCAACAATTCTCCAGAACATACTACCCGATAAAGGTGCTTATATACAAAATTTGGATGAAAAAGTCGAAAAATATTGATAAAATCAACAAATTTTTAAAAAAATTTAAAAATATTTAAAAATTTGAAGTTAAAAAACTTGATAAGCTCAAATAATTATGGTAAAGTCAACAAAAGTTTTGAAATAGTCGAAAAATCTTGAATAAGTAGTATGTACATTTCCACCAAAAGCTTCACCATGGCCAAAATATTTAAAGTTATTAAAAACTTATCATTTTATGATATTACTTAGGGAAACATTTAAATTTAACTAATTTAAGCAATTCACACTTAAATTCATTAACCATGATGATCAAACCGACTCCAAATTTGCACAAATGTAGTTTTTCTTTTTTAGTAATTTTTAAGTGGATGTGTTTTTTTCTATAATCTTCATTAAGAGGCATAATGCATGATAACAGTTGTTCCACAAAATCTCTCTTACAATATTAAAGCTATAAAAAAAAAAAATAAAAAGAGAACAATGCAATCCCGATTAAATGCCAATTTTTTATTTTCTTTAATCCGATTTGTACTGTCCGGTTCGTCACTGAAAAAGATAATTTGTTACCATTGCTTCACAAATCAAGTGCAAACTATGTAGCAAGTGTTTCAAAAATTAAGTGCAATTATAGTTTAATACACACAATTAAAAAAGAAAATAAATCTTTTGCAAAAAAATTAAATTTAAAGCTATTTATAGTTGGACACGTTCGTCACTTTTGGCTCAAAAGTAACTTGTTTTTGAAATTTCATTCTACTGTAAAATTCTTAAACTACAATTCGGATAAATTTTGTTATCCTAAGGTCATAATAAAATCATACACGGAAAAAACTAAACAGTAAAAATTCATTGAAAATCCCAGTATTTTTTACTGATTTTTTCAGTAACTGTGCGCCCGTAAAGAAAAACCGTATTTTTTACTGATTACATACAGTAATTAAAAAAAAAAAAGTAAAAATATAAAAAAAAATTTATGTTGATGGTGTCGAACTTAAGACCTTTGTGTTTCTAGGCAACGCTCTATCTACTGAGCTACTGTAGAACTTTCATTTCAATAGCTTATTGCTTAATTTAAATTATTTTTAAAAAAAATTTTTTACAATCTCAACCAGTAAAAATTGAAATGTATTCTAAGCAAATATTGCAGAGCACGCTGGTATTTTTTCATGCGACAAGTTTTTACTTCTCTATTCAATAGTTTTCACTGTTTATCTCTGTACTTTTTGAAGATTAAACCGTATATTTTACTTTCTTGCCGTTACTTTTTCATGAGAATTCAGGAAAGGAATTGAATTACTGAAACAAACCGTAATTTTTCATGAGATTATTATCACTTTGTGCTATTTGAAAATCAATTTTTCCAGATCATTTTTTTGAGTGTATGAGGAACATTTTCTTAGAACACATTAACCCATAAGCCATATGTGTACATTGAAGTAACCGTTTAGAAGATATTCAGAAAAACCTTTAAATGGCAAAAAAACCGGTTTTTATTTAATAACTTCTAAACGGTTACTTCAATGTGTACACATATGGCTTACTTTTTGTAGATCTTGTGATTCTCTTCAAAATTGATACGTTGCTTTTTATCGTATGACTTACCGTTTCAGAGATATCCTTCAAAAACTAGTATTTTCGAAAAGAAAAATTTAATACGGTGTATACAGAATCCAATAATTTTTTGAACGGTTTTTTAAGTTTTTTTGTACGACTCCTCGTTAAAGAGTATTCGCAATTTTAAAAGTAAGATATTTTAATATGAACTTATATGTAGCATTTACATATAACAACTGTGAACAACTTTTTAAATTGGGTTATCTCCTAAACTATAAGCTATATGAAAACATTTTTTACATCTTTAAATAGGAAATTTCCTGTGTGACAAAATTGTGGAGACAAATTTTTCTTGCATTAGCGAGATATTTGCAAAAAACTGATTTTAACGACCTTTGAGCCTGAATAACTTTTTATTCGATTTTTCAAAACTTGTTGTTCATCAGACTATTTTTGTTGTAATTATAATTATATTTATTTCACTAAATTAATTATAATTGAAAAATTGCAAGTTGAAAAACTTTTGTGTTTTTGGCCAGGGCGGGAGTTGAACCCAGGACGTCACGGCTGGTATCACAACTCTTAATCGCAGTGCCAGTCGTTAGACCAATGCACCATCCTTGCCCGGCTGCGAAACCGACTTTTGCCAGTTTTGTTTGTGTGTTAATACGTAAGCTTTGATGTCATAATTGTTGTTTGAGTTAGTTATTAATATTTGCTATAATTATGTGTTTTTTCAACATTTTTCAAAATTTGTTGGTTTTGTCAATATTTCTTGACTTTATCAATATATTTTGAATGGAACAAATTTTTTTGGATTAGAAATCTCTCTGACATTTTTCGACATTTATGACTTTATCAAAATTTGTTGGCTATATCAATATTCTTTGACTTTACAAAATTTTTTGAGTTTATCAAATTTTTTTGACTTCTCAATTTTTTTAAATTTTTTGACTTTGTCAGAATTTCTCGACTTTTTCAATATATTTAAAATTTATTAAATTTTTGACCTTTTTTCTTAAATTTTTCGATTTTTTATCAAATTTTATTGACTTCACAAATTTTTTCAACTTATTTAAATTTGATGACTTTGTCAATATTTTAAGACTTTTCAATTTTTTTTTTTTTAAATATATTAAATTTTTTGACCTTTTTTTTCAACTTTTTCGATTTTTTTGGCTTTTTACACATATTTCGAATTTTTCTACAATACTTTTCAAATTTATTGACTTTGTTAATATTTCTATTTTATATTTTTTGATTAATAAACATTCTTCGAAATTAAAATTTTTTTCGTTTTTTCCAAATTTGTTTGAGTTAATCAAATTTTTGTGGCTTCTTAAAATTTCTTCAAATTTTCAATATTTTTCGATATTTCAAAATTTTTTGACTTGTTCAATACTTATTGGTGGGATGAAATTTTTTTGACTTTTTTAAACTTTTCCGAATTTTTCGACTTTTTAAAAATTTATTGACGATTTTTGAATTTTTTTAGGGTTAGGTTCGTGTAGTTTTTTATAACAAATCAAGCAACTTTTCATATGTATATATTATTTCTGCTAACATCTACTTAGTAGGTTATCAAAAGTTTTCGACTATTCATTAAGTTTCTATATTAATTTCACCTTATGTTGAATACATCTCATGATATTTTGGAAACTTATCAGGGCCATCTGGCTTAAAATGAATTAAGCTTTATACAAAAAATTCTGTTAATATTTATTAGTCCATAATATATAGGTACATATATTTAACTTATTTCACAAAATATCTGGACACAATCAATTCTAATGAAAAAATAAAACCAGACACAAGATATCCAATTCCAAGTATAGTCCAACCAAAACAGAAATACGATAAGTCCAGTAAAATTACTGATTGCTCATGATCATAAAAGAAATGCAATATTCCCGCTTCAATGCTATCCCGGGTAGTGTCACTTAAAGCTTTCTCCATCAAACCCATTTCGAAGACGTTTAAAACAATGGTATTCATCACTTCATGATATGGTGAAGTAAGTGGCATAAAGAAACCACTAAGAATGCTCCAGATCTCTACGTGCAGCAAATATACACGTGGAATACGCAGGAAATATTGCTGATGAGCATAAAAATCATATCTCCATTTCGAAATTAAACGTATAAATTCATTGTTGAGTTCATGGTGATGTTGCGCATAGAGATAAGAATCGACAAAGATCATTTTAGCACGTAATTGTGGATCATCAGGAAAATAGGGTAAATAACTTTTGAGCATTTCAATGGAATATGGTGAAGCTATGACATCCGCATAGCTGTTCAATTGTGGTTCATAAATCGTGGTTGTTAAGAAACTGGTCAAGAGTGTTGTATAAGAACTAGACAAAAGAAATCCAAATAAAACTTGCAGTAGATACATCAATATTAATTGTTTTTTCTTATGTTTAGGCTTTGCGGCGTTTTGAGAAAACGTTACTAAGGCTAAGGCTTGCAGTAAATAACATGTGAATGCATTAAGTTGATGTAGAAAGGAAGAAACATTTGTATAGGCAGGTTTATTATCGATAACATTACCTTGCTCTCGCCTGATGGCACCAATAATCTCAACATTGTCGCTGCTTGAAAAACATTTTTCAATTTTTTCTTTATTTTCTGTAGTTTTGAAATGAATTAAAATTTTTATGCATTCCTTATCTTTGCTTTCAAGACGAATTGAACTTTCGTTCATTTCAATTGTGGCATTTTCGGCACTTTGTTTAGTTACAATGGTGTTTTGCATATTTTGCCGTAAATTATCTCCGATATAATACAAAAATGCCACAATGAGTACATAAAAACCAAATGTTATCCACAAAGTCATTTTAAATGGTGCCAGTTGATAGTTCGATGCATTTATTGGTTTGGCGTGCGGTACTTGCAGATACTGTATTATGAAATGGACAGGAGAAGCAGTCAGCCAATGTTCATAGTTAATAAAACCAAGATGCACTGCAATATCAATGCGGCCTTCATTCAAAGCTTTGACCATTTCCGCGAAATCAACGGCATTGGGATAAGGTGGTGGTAGCATAACTTCTTCAATGCTAGCGTTATAGTGTTGAATAAAATGTAAAAAAATCTTCATATATAGTCCCGTGTATACCAACTGTCCCTTACGATTTACATATTGAAATGCTGAGGGTGCTTCCATACCTAAAGGTGTACGTATGGGTTGTCCCAAAAAATCCCCAGGCAGCACTAAACGAAAATAATCAAGCGTATTGTGCACTTTGATTGCATGCACTTTGGGAAAAGGACGATAACTAGCAAACTGCAGTTGCTCGGCGTTCGTTTCAAAAGCGAAAAGTACCATGGCACGCGTGTAGCCTTGTGACCAACACCATTTGAAAAGCCATTGCAGCTGCTGAAGTTCCAAGATGGGCTGCTGCACAATTAAGAGCAATTTAGTTTCATGCATTCGATGCAGCATTTGATTGAGTAGCTTCAGTGGTTCCATGTCTCCTGTTGCATTCTTGAGATAGACTATTGTCAACAGCTGTTTCTTCAGCGCATATATAAGGCGAAAGCTGATATTGCCAGTTATAATGAGTTGTGGTAGTTGCGTGAACATTAAATTATCCTTCGATCTTTCGACGCTTATGAAAATATTTGTTTCAATATCTGGTATTCTATTGAGTTCACGAATTTTTTCTTTCACCGCAGTTGAGTTTATTGCACCGGCATTGTAAACTTGCAACATAATTAGTATGCCACAAATATTTATTGCATATTTTGTATACATTTTCTGTTTGTTTTAGGAAAAAATAATATAACACTAATTTAATGGAGTTTATTTTTACAACAATATTGTACTGTTTTACCTTTGACTTTGACTTTTTGTATTCAAGTGAATTCTTTAACGAGTTGTCGCACATTGAAATATAAATGGATGATTAAGCATTTTGTGAATTAATCGTTATGACTGGAAAGCTGCATTTCATTTATTTAGATTATATCAATTTTTTCTTTTGTTATTGAATTTTCTTTTTCGTATTTATATCTTTCAAACATTCTATATCCCTTTTTCACCTCTAAAGGGGGGCTCTTTTACAAAATTTACATGGGAGCCCCCTTAATTGGTGGCAAAAGGGTGCTATTACGCTCGAGAGAAATGTTGATTGAGATTAAGTTAAAAAAATTTACAAAAAATACAAAACTAACAAAAAAAAAAAACCAGGTGGCATACCTGAAAATTTTTGTACAATTTCAAGAAAGTTTATCTGAGCGGCTCTGAAACCAAAAATTTCAATTTATTAAAAAAAAGTAAGTATTCTATAAGATTTTCGAAAATAATCAGGTGGCAACCCTAAAAATGTATTTTGGATTTTTTAAAAGTTTATTTAATTGTTTTGAGACAAAATTTTAGTTTAATTTTTAAATATTTTAAGCAAAATTAACAACAACAAAAACCAAGTGCAGGGTTAGTAAAAGGACAATGATGAAATGTTGTGAAAAACAACGGAGAATAATGAGACGGAGAATGACAAAATGTTGCATAAACAGTAGTATCACAATGAAAAATAGTACAGACAATCTGGCATCAAAAAGGGTCTGAAAGTTCGAACGTTGACCCCCGCTCTGATTTTTTGTCAGTAGTTAGTGGTCCATTAGAAAAGCTTAAATTCAAAATGTTGAGTCCCCCCCACCCTCCCGTTTTTGAGAAACTTAAAGAAGTTTTTGATTTGATTTTGTGGCTAAACCGTAGGCCGCACAGAAAATTTTCTTAAACAAGAAATGAAGACAATTAAATTTTCTATAACTTTAGTTATTCTTAACATAGCTCTAAAACTTGCTGTAACAAAGTTAGAGGGCGCCAAAGTCGACAAATGCATTTTTTTTGCACTTTTTTGCATTTTTGAGGGTCAAATAATTTTTTTTTACCATCGCAAATTTTTTCACAGTAAAGAACATAAATAAACTTACAAAATTTATGCAGACTTTTTTTTTCTACCATGCACCGCTTAGGAGATACATTGCATTTCAACCCCTTTGTTGGCATTGGCGCGTTTCTGTGTCTAAGTTTTTCGTACCCAGCGCGGCATTGACGCGTTTCTACGTCAACTGCTTTTTACCTATGTAACAAGACAAGACTTGTTAAGACTTCTTTGGGCCAGCAGGCTCGATGATATAACGTTTGAAACATAGTGATGCAGCCCCGTGAAAGGCAAAACGCTTTTTTACTCCAGAGGGAGGCATCTTACGAAAAAAGTGCACACGGCATAAAATGTTTAGAATCATCCAAGGAACAAGTGTGAATTGTTTTTTTTTTTAATTTTTTTAGCAAAAAAATTTTTTTTAACGTCATTTTTAATAAATTTTTCCAAAAAAAAAAAAACAACTCACACTTGTTCCTTGGATGATTCTAAGCATTTTATGCCATGTGCACTTTTTTCGTAAGATGCCTCCCTCTTGAGTAAAAAAGCGTTTTGCCTTTCACGGGGCTGCATCACTATGTTTCAAACGTTATATCATCGAGCCTGCTGGCCCAAAGAAGTCTTAACATGTCTTGTCTTGTTACATAGGTAAAAAGCAGTTGACGTAGAAACACGTCAATGCCGCGCTGGGCACGAAAAACTTAGACACAGAAAAGCGCCAATGCCAACAAAGGGGTTGAAATGCAATGTATCTCCTAAACGGTGCATGGTAGAACAAGTAAAGTCGGCATAAATTTTATAGGTTTATTTATGCTCTTTACTGTGAAAAAATTTGCGATGGTAAAAAAAAATTATTTGACCCTCAAAAATGCAAAAAAGTGCAAAAAAAATGCATTTGTCGACTTTGGCGCCCTCTAACTTTGTTACAGCAAGTTTTACAGCTATGTTAATAATAACTAAAGTTATAGACAATTTAATTGTCTTCATTTTTTGTTCAATAAAATTTTCTGTGCGGCCTACCGTTTAGCCACAAAATCAAATCAAAAACTTTTTTGAGTTTCTCAAAAATGGGAGGGTGGGGGGACTCGACATTTTGAATTCAAGCTTTTCTAATGGACCACTAACTACTGACAAAAAATCAGAGCGGGGGTCAACGTTCGAACTTTCAAATACCAGATTGACTGTACTAAAAGCAATTTTTTTTAAAAAAGTTGAAACTGGTGGATAGCCCCTGTAATTACTTATTGGTTTATTTGTATAAAGATAAAATAATATTTTTAGTTATGTAAAAAACATACGAGAATGATAGTCCAAGAGCCAGCGCTTAAAAACAACTTTGCGTTTCTAAAAGCTGAATTTTGTACAGTTGGTTATAGAACTTGTGTACATCAATAACACTAGTTTACAAATTAATTATTTTTTTCTGTGATCTGAGTGCCATTATCAAATTCTAATGTAAAATGACTCCCTGATTGCGAAAATAACTATATTTTTTTTTTCTACGGAGGCGTTTTCGAGAAATCCCCCTTTTCCTGTTTTTGAAGGGGGGGAAAAATATGATCTCATATAATCACATATATCTCGTAAACCAATAAAGCCAGCTTATTATGTAAGACAACAAACGAAAGATAATAAAATTTTACATAAACGCCTCATACTTTACTTTTCGATCAGTTTTTTAGTTTCTGTGTTATTAATAAACATTTCGAAAAATTTTGATTTTTCTTTTGAAAAATCGAAAAAAATAGTTTTTCAATTGGGATATTTTCTTGAAAAAAAATTCGGTAAAAATAAAAAAACTTCATTGTGCAAAAGTCTAAGGAACCCCAGTAAAAACGAGATACTAATGAAGAAAATCGATGGATAAATAACGGAGTTATAATCAATTAAGTGAAAATACCAAAAGTCAAATTTTACTCTATTTTTGTAATTTTCCTTGCATAAGGATACAATTTTGAAAAATTTTTTTTCCGATTCGACCGATTCATATTTTTTTTTGATTTGGTGGACCATCATAAGTAAAAAAAAATTGTTTTTATTTTTTTTCGCTCGTGTAGTGTTGTCGTATTAGAAGAAAAAACAATTATTTGAGGTGTCACTTAACTTAAACTGATCTGTAAAGAGAACTTCATATTTTACTCCTTATCTGAGGATATCATTAAAAAGGCAAATAAATTGCCTTTTTAACATTGGGTCATTTGTTGATATCAGATTGAAATTAGCCAATCTATAGTAAACCAAATTTATAATTTAAAGCAAATTTCGATGATTTTCAGAATCTTTCTTTAACGCCGTTAACATTTTCTTGTTCGAAAAAATAGAAAAAGTCAAGTTTTATTACTTTTGTCATTTATATATTTTATTACAAAAATTTTGAGTTAATACGGGCCAAGATCGGACGAAAAATGACAGCTCTATTCTAGATTTATTGAGTGAACCTACTAAATTACTGTCTATTTAATTAGCAAAACAAAAATTTCATATGTTTAGTATTAAGCAATACAACTTTTAATTTACATCTGGGAACTACTTATTCTGGTATCTCATCCGACCATCTTCCTATCATATGTTCAATTCAATGCTCATCAATAGATACAATTAATTTGGAAAGGTATAACTATAAACACACCAAGTGGAATATTTTTCGCAATGTAATTGACAGTAAAATTCCGAACACTACAAATGCATATGCATCTAAAAATGCTATTGATAGCGAATTATCTAAATTCATAGAAATCATACTTGAAGCTAATGAGGCGGCAACCCCAAAAGTTTGCTATAGGAACAAGTACGTCCTACCAAACGATATAATCAGGCTTATTGAAGTTAAAAGAAAATTAAGAAGAAGATATATTAGAGCAAGGGACGACTTTCAAGCAAACTTTTTTAAGCAATGCTCAAAGTTTTTTACCAAAATCGTAAACCGTAAAATCCACTTAGAGAAAAATAGAAAATGGTCTCAACTCCTGTCAAACTTAAAACCTGGTGATAAAAAGTTTTGGAAAATAAGCCGGAGTTTAAGAGGCAAAAGAAAAAATGGAATTCCATATCTCTCATCTGGTGACACTAAAGTTGTAACTGATTGCGAAAAAGCCCAACTTTTAGCAGAAACTTTCGCAGTTTCCAATACTTTAACTGCAAGTTTCCAGCACTCGTTTGATAAGAAGGTTAACAAAATAGTATCTGAATTCAAAAATGAGCCAACTGAGACTAATGAAATAAGATTTGTGTCCATAAACGAATTAGGAGGCATCATATCATCACTTAAGTCTTCCAAATCTCCTGGACTTGATAATGTCCCTAATGTTTTATTAAAGAAACTTCCTGAAAAAGCTGTTAAGCTTCTTGTCACGATATTTAATTGCTGCCTCCGTCTAAACTACTTCCCAAGTTCTTTTAAAATAGCTAAAGTAATTGCGATTCACAAGCCCAACAAGCCGTTGCATAACCCTAACAGCTATAGGCCTATTAGCTTATTAAGCAATTTAGGTAAAATTTACGAAAAACTTATACACCTTCGACTTGACGAATTTACAACTGATAACAACATTATATCCAGTGTCCAATTTGGGTTTAAAAAAGAACATAACACTATTCATCAAATCAATCGATTAGTAAATAAAATATCAAACTTCAGACGTAATAAGCGATCTACTGGGATAGTTTTATTGGATATTGAGAAGGCATTTGATACGGTCTGGCACAATGGATTACTCTACAAGCTTCTTAAAGTAGATATTCCAAAGTACTTATGCAAGATAGTTGCTGACTTTTTAGACAAAAGGACATTTATAGTATCCGTCAACAATTATACTTCATCTCATAAATTTCTTAATGCAGGCCTTCCCCAAGGATCCGTGCTGTCACCTTTGCTGTATTCACTTTACACGTCGGACTTTAAGCCACCTAAATTTTTGAAAGCGGCGTACTATGCAGATGACACTGCGTTAATAACATCAAGCAAACTAACAAGCGCACTTTTAAAGAAAATGGAAAAAGGTCTGACAAATTGCAATAAATATTTTAAAAAATGGAAAATTAAAATAAATGTAAACAAAACTCAAGCGGCAATTTTCCCATATAATAATTCCCCTAAAAGATTACCCAGAAGGCAGTTAAATTTTGATAATAATGGAATTGAACTAAGAAATGATATTAAATACCTCGGAGTCATCTTGGATAAAAAATTGAAGTACCGTTGTCACGTCGAGTACGCATGTCTCAAAGCAAACAAAGCTTTCAGATCTCTTTGGCCTTTTCTTAACCGACGCTCTGCCCTCAATCAAAAAAATAAGGATTTACTTTTTAAATGTGTTATACGTCCAATCCTTTCCTATGCCTGTCCAGTGTGGTACAAAGCAGCCAAATGCCACTTAAAAAAGATGCAAATTCTTCAAAATAAATGCCTTAAAATGATAAACCGGAAGCACTGGAGATATGCTACTGCAGCACTTCACGAAGAAACTGGGTTTGAGATGTTCACCGACTTTATTAACAGAGTTAACACCAATTATTTCAACAAAAATCAATTTTCATCTTATCCTTTAATAAGGGAATGTAGTAACGTACTTTCATAACTAGTAAACCAAATTGACAATCACCAAATATGAAATTTGTTGATATCTGATTATTGTTAAAATAATCATTTAATCAACAACTTTTCTTAATGTTTGATTATTTTATAAATCAAATGGAGGTTTTTCCTTTTTCCTCTAATTTATTATGTATTTATTATATCTAGTCCTCATATACATGTCTAAGAATATATTTGCTGACATATCTTAAATGATAAAACTCATAATGTATACAATTAAATATTTATGTATGATACGAGAATGGAAAATAAAATTTGAATTGAAAAAAAAAATTGTCGGTCAGTCAAGCGAACTGTAGAACAGGCGGCTGCTATATGGCCTCAAAGATGTAAAATTTCGAATTTTCTGCAATCAATTTCTAAAAGCTGAAATTTCTTATACACGTTATATAATGCATACAAATAACATTTTTGTCGGTCAGTCAGTTGAACGTTAGAACGGGGCTAGTCAGCACGCCCTAATATATGTGCAACAAATGAATCAAGTCAAAATTATTTCTAAAAGCTGAAATTTTTTTTAGGAGTACTTTATTGTATATTAACCACAAATAAAGCAGTCAGTCAGCTATATTGTAGAACAATCTCCGTCAGCAAGCTCAACAAAGCAAAAAAAATGGTTACTAAAAGCTGAAAATTTTTTTAGGGGTACATGATTGTATATTAACCACAAATAAATCAGTCAGTCAACTGTATTGTAGAACAATCTTTGTCAGCAAGCTCAACAAAACAAAAAACAATTTCAGCTTTTAAAAACCATTTTTGTTTGTTTTGTTGAGCTTGCTGATAAAGATTGTTCTACAATACAGTTGACTGTCTGATTTATTTGTGGTTAATATACAATCAAGTACCCCTAAAAAAAATTTCAGCTTTTAGAAATAATTTTGACTTGATTCATTTATTGCACATATATTAGGGCGTGCTGACTAGCCCCGATCTAACGTTCAACTGACTGACCGACAAAAATGTTATTTGTATGCATTATATAACTTGTATAAGAAGTTTCAGCTTTTAGAAATTGATTGCAGAAAAATCGAAATTTTACATGTTTGAGGCCATATAGCAGCCGCCTGTTCTACAGTTCGCTTGACTGACCGACAGATTATTGATATACACAATTACTATAACCAACTGTAAAAAATTCAGCTTTTAGAAACGCAAAGTTGTTTTTAGGCGCTGGCTCTCCGGCTATATCATCATCTAATGACGACTTCGGCATTTAATTAAAGAATATCAAACGAAAGCCAATACAGCACAAATCAAATTTTCTGTAGCTGCTATAAAATCGTTAAAATTGCGAGAATCTTCGAGAAATTTCCAATTACACTTGACAGCTGGATGTAAAAGGGCTTGAAAGAAAAAATTAAAAGAAACAATTTTTTATGATTAAACAAGGAATGACCCCTTGCCAGCCAAATATTTCCATGGAAAATAATGCCTCCCGTCATTTTATTACCTTTCTGTCTCAATTAACGCCCAAAGGTGTTTTGTTGTAAAACTTTTGCTACGAACACAAAACTCACTCCAAAAAAAAAAAAAAAAACCCAACGACAACACTGACATTTTCAAACAAATTTCGTAACTCAATCCATGTCAACTGAATCTTTAAATATGCAAAATGAAGAAGAAGAGAAAGAAAAAATTATGCTTCATTAATGATTAAATTAAGAGTTACGCCTGAAATTGAATTTCCACGTAAATTTTGTACAAAATAACATTTTTGGAAATGTTGTATTTGTAGCTTGTAATCGATTCGTAGACATAAAGTTGCAATGATTTTTTTTATCATCTGCTAGCTGGGGGTATTCAAAGTGTTTTTCGATGAGTAGGTAAACGGTAGAAAAAAGTTTAATTTTCCATTTATTTTCTTTCAAAATTTTACATCTACATCATATTTGAATTATAATTGTTTATAAATATGTACCTATAGATAGACATGCTCCCTCCTGCACCAAAATACTCTGCAGTAAAATCTGTGTTCGTATCGTGGTGGTTGCGCAGTTATTTTAATTAGAAATGGCGAAATTCTAATTTGCATAATAAATACACTGGGCGGAAAATTGAAAATTTTTAATTAAGTGTTTGGTGTGCGCTTCATCTATGAACGAATGTGCGCTTTTTATGTGTGTGTGTAAGCTTCGTGTGTATGTCTGCGTGCAGAGAATAGTATTTTTTGCAAGGATCAGGATATGCTTTGCATACAGTTTAAATGGAAGTGGTGGCAACAGATTTGTTATCGCTTGCGAGCATATGATAATCCCAAATCCTTATTATGTCAATACGAATTTTACGAAATTTTAATGTCTCCATTTTGTCAACAGATTGAGCACAGTGCAGTGAACGTTAAAAAACGAGGTTAACAACTTATATTAATTAAACAGTCCTTCAGAAGCGTAAATATATACGATATTTGAAAGTATTGGCTATTATAATGTTCCAAAATAAGTAAGTAAGAGCGCCCTAAGTTCATTATTTTGGGAAGGCCAGTCGACTTCAAAAATGTTTATCTTTTTATATGTTAAACATTCTGATAAGTTATAGGATATAAAACTATTTAATTGACACTCCACTAACGACATAACGACTAATTATGGTAGAAGCCCATTTTGTCAGCCTTATTTTCCAATACATTTTCTTTGGCTTGGAGCTCTACTTCACGAATAGTTTAATATTGTGTTTAAATGTCTGAACTTGATAGTTGGCATAGTTTTTAACATGGACTCTGAACTAAAGTGTAAGGATCTGAAATCCCAGATTCATGGAGGCTGAAAAAAGGGCAAATAATGCTCCAATAACAACACTAAGCAGTATCAAGCTCAGTATGCATTGGCTTTTCTGCGACCCCCTATAGTTAATGAGTGAAATCGTTTAAAATTGTTCTTGAAAAATAACTAAGACTAAGACTCCTAGATGCATGACCAAACCTCAAAACTAAAGACTTAGCACTCAAGTTCTAGAATATCAAAACCAAGACTAAGGTTCAACGTTCATGGACATGACCAAGATAATTTTTATCTTAATCTTGGTTTCGTGATCACTTAACCCCAAATACGACAGTTATTCAAATTGACATAGCCGCCGAGATGGAAGATGGATTTCTTCATTGTTCTTGAGTTAATTAAGCTACCGATATGAAGAGACCAGCCAAGACCAAAGATCCAAGACTAAAGACTCTAGACTCATTACTAAATACTCACGACTAAGGACTTAAATAAAAAAACTCAATCTCAACGACCAACGCCAAGACCCAATGACCACGAACATGACCAAGTATCTAATGAGCAAAATCGTTTAAAATTGTTCTCGAAAAATTACCAAAAATAAGACTTAAGGTCTAATTCTAAAGGCTCTAGATTCAAAACTCAGGAATCAAGACTCAAGGCTTAAGATTCGAGACCCAAAACTCAAGACTTAATAATTACTTAAGGCTCTAGATTCAAGGTTCATGACTCAAGACTAGAGGTTCAAGATCTAGAATATCAAAATCAAGAATAAGCTTCAATTTTCAAAGATGTCTTGGTCTTGGTTTTTTATCAATAGGCCCCAAATATGGCAATTATGCAAGTTAACATAGCCGCCGAGATGATAAAATCAGTTTCGTCATTCTTGTGTCAATTAAGCCACCGATAGGAGGAGATGGATCGAAAAAGATTTTTAATCATCACTATAAGCGCCCATGATTAGTGAAAATACAATATTTCTGATTTTTTACGTTAATCTTTCAAAAAAATATAACCAAAACGTGATGAGGTGTCCTAGAAAGAATTTAATATGATCGATAGGCATCAGATGGTGTCGAATTTTACCATTAGGCAACGAAACCTATCAAAAAGTGACAATTACTAACGAAGGATATAGGGAAATATTGAAACATATCGTCGAAAGTTTCAGCCTGGAACTGTTCGAACTGTTTTGAATTAAATAAAAATCTACGGAAGATACCGCAGACGATGAAAAGGAATAATGATCGTATGATATGAATGACATCGGGAAACTATAAAAAAATAAAGAAAGGTATTGGATTGGTCGGAAAATGTTGCATGATATCGGAACTGTTGGATGGTAATGGATATATCGAAACGATCGATATAGTGGATTTGGGGGGCGAAACATCGACATGCAGCAAATGAATTGAGTGATATAGGATGTTATTGAAGATTTTGTATGGTAATGGAATATATTTAAATGTATTAAATAACAAAGAACGGAACCAAATGAAATCAGAGAGATAAAATTTTGATAATATAGGATGATAAAATTGAATGGAGATTTCATTAAAATATATGGTTGCCCAACGTATTCAACACAGAAACAATAAAGAATATGCTTTGAAAAAATATTGGGGGTACCGAAAATGGGCGTTGAAGGTTGTGAATGAATGATAATGGAAGTTTTTGAAGATAATAAAGTGGTTTCTTTCATCAGTTCTCGGAAGTTTCTGACTTGCTTATCCGAAGTTAATGTTAATTTCACGCCATAACTCAAATTGTTTTGTCTATAATTGAATACGGTACACTTTGTAGATGGATAGATACATAAGTGTCCTGTTAAATATCAATAGCTCTTCGAAAGCATTAGCTAACAGCTGGCCCCATTTGCAAAAAATAACAGCAATTTGAACTTAAAACAATTAAGTCATTTTAATGAAATTTTTGCTTAATCGAATTTGCTTTCTTTTTTGTATTTTAAACTTCGATTTGCGTACGAAATTGCTTCATTTGGTCGCGCGACACTTTATAAATGCCACACTTCATACCACTTTACACCTGCGTAAATTTGGGCGATATCCTACGCATTCTCAACAAAAAAATATGAAAAAAGAAGCCCCCCCTCTCTTGGCTTAACTTAAACGCATCAACGCACACACTTTGTACTGCAACATTCCCGCTGTCGTTGCCTGAAATCAAAGGACCTTTAATCAAAATCACAATTCAATTATTGTTTGTTCAACAGTAGAGATTGACGCCGCCGAGGATGTGGACGACAACAAGGGACGGCGGTGGCATAACGAAACCAAAATGCTGCTCTTTAGAGTAGAGCAGTGCTGGCGGTGTCTGTAACTGAGTACAAAGCATTTCACAATTCTACTGAAAATGGCATTTATTATTAAATATAGAACACTAAAAGCATCAGGCTTCAATTTTAGGGAGGTTACTTTAAAAGTGAGTGGAAAATTGCTGCTGCTTTAGGGGGGTTTAAGCGCTAGCAATAGTGCAGAATTTTGTTTGCCATAGCAATGGCAACATCCTGTCTCAGTAGTTGACGAGAGAGACATTAAAATGCGTTGAATATGGTGGAGTGAGAGTGCGTAGGTTGTTGGTTTGACAGTTGGACAGACAGTTTAGGGGACAAACCTTTCACACACACCCACGATGTTGAGCCAATTTAATGACATTTGATTACGTATATCGTGTCGAATCAATATTTCATGATATGATGTTTCCCCAACTTTCTTTATCATCATCATTGTTCTAAGAAAGTTTATGGATGCACTTAAAAACGTTTTAGATATAACTTGTATCCTACCCTTCATAGATTGACTTCCTTTAAACAGGCATCTACATACATACATATGTTTAGAAAGTTCATAATTTTATTTTAAGTTTTAAACTTTTGCACTAAGGAAGGTAAGAAATTTTGTTATTTTTTCACTTTGATGTGACATTTTCGCAAAGTAAACACAAAAATATTTTATTGCAAGTTTATGTAAATCCCAATATTTCCTTGGCGTTATTATTGAGTTTTGTTCATTAAAAGATGTGTTTGAGAAATTTGGAATTTGTGTGAAATGTGGGAAGGTTCTTTTCTTCAAAAGTTGATTATGCACTTAGAATTTATTGAATTTTTTATGTTTTATGTTGTACGAGGGCTAATAATGTGCTAAGTTCTATCTGGTATTCCAATAGACGGTTCAAGTTCTAAGTCGGAAACTCATTTATTGATTAAAAATTCCTATATCAAATAGCTTAGCCCTGAGATACAAAAAAGCTAAGACCAACATTAAAAATCGACAAGACCACCGATCTATAGATGAAATAAGGAAATCCTTACACCATAGAAGTGAGTTATGTCTCTCACTTCAAGAGTTTACAAGATGACACATACATTGATCTCTAAGACAGAGCATATACGTATAAGTATGAACAAAATAAGAATACACTAAAAAACTGCAGCCTTCATATCCCTGCGGCTACTAGAAAAAAGTGAAAAAACAAGCGATGCAGGAAGGCATCAATCTGAAGTGATTCTAGGACATTCACTCAGATGTACCAAAGTACAAAAGCCCCGAGAAAGACAGTTAGATAATATTTACATCCTATGATATCTCAGGCGAATCCGAAGGAATTTAATAAAAAACATGACAAAAAGCTTTATCGGATATAATATCTACTCGTATGATTGGAAAAAAATCACGCAAATAGGTTGAATGTTCCCAGGCGAAGACGAAGGCATTTCGAATAAGAGTTTCTGCTAAGATCTCACAGGATAACATTTCTTTGAAAGAAAAAAACTATGCAAATTTCGAGACATGAGATTTTCCAAGAACCCAGGCAAGGTCGAGGGTATTTCGGAATAAAATGTATCCTAAAACCTCATCAGGGCAAAGTATCAACTTATGTAAGAAATAAACATGCAAATCGGACAAATGGTTCTCGACTTATGGAGACACAGACAGACATTGTATTCTATATAATAGAGTAGAATGGGGCAATGTCGTGCACTCAACTTTGACATGCTCGTAAAGCCGTACATCTCAAGCGAATGCGACGAGTAAGCATCCGATCGAAAGATAATTTCGTTGGTTACATCCATGTGTAACAACATTTGTGTAGCGAGAAATTGTGTTTGTGTAAGTGAAGAAGAAAAAAATGTGCACGACATTACCCCCCTCAAAATTTGTGGGGTAATGTCGTGCATTGTTTTCCGAGTATAGTAAAGGTACCAAAATGTGTGAGAAATGATAGGTAGTGGTTCTATTAGAGGAGATTTAGCATTATCATTTATTTATTCATTATTATACAAGTGTGAAGTACATAATATGTTGTGTAGAGTAGAACGGGGCAATGTCGTGCACTCAACTTTGACATGCTCGTAAATCCGTACATCTCAAGCGAATGCAACGAGTAAGCATCCGATCGAAAGATAATTTCATTGGTTACATCCATGTGTAACAACATTTGTGTAGCGAGAAATTGTGTTTGTGTAAGTGAATGTGCACGACATTACCCCATTGGTCGTTTTAAAGGTCAACTTCGATAACTCGGTGAAGTCCAAAATTTTTTTCGAAAACCAAATACTTCTTTTCTTTGGCAGGATATTTCGTTTCAGAAAACCTGGTATATTTTCCCGGATAGAAAATTATTTTTCTGACCCGATAAAAAACACTTTTATCGTCCCGAAAGCGTGCGTTTTGAAAAAAAGGTTACTCTGTAGAGACGAACTGGTGAAAATTGCTAGTATTATATGCATAAGCTCAGTAGGTCAGCAGGTCCCTACCTTACGAACAGTTGGTAAATCATTCAATTCTTTGGGCTTAAACAGCCAGTGCACGACATTACCCCCTGCACGACATTACTCCGTTCTACTCTAGTATGTTTTCTATTACTTCACTCCGCTTTAGATATCGTTAGAATTCAATGTCATGCGCCTCATTTTGTTTTGTTTTGTTTCCTATTTAAAAAAATATAACAGCATACTTTTAGGGTATACGAGAAAAGGGTGGCATATAGGAAATTTTAAAACTTTGACTGCTTTAAAAATCAATATCAAGAGCCAGCGAGTAATATTCCGAAATCTACTGATTTTTTGATGTACTACGTTTGTAGATGGCTGGCTCCACAGTACAAATCTAGAGTTATCGCAAAGTTTTCACTCCACATCATTTTGATGGTAAATGGGTAGTAAAATTATTGCTACTTACTTACAGCGCTCTTCATTTAGATTGCTAAGAACTTCATTTACCTGAAAAAAAAAAAATAAAAAATTTTAAATTAAAATATTGCAAATAACTGGAAAAATTAAATTCAAAATGGTATGCATAATCGCAAAATTTTTCTTAAATATTTCATTCTCGAACTTAAGACACTTTCATAACAATGGTAATTATAATGGCAAACACGGTGGCCCTAAAGCAGGATCTTATTCTTCTCAATACATAAATGAGCTCTTCTATTTTGTACCAAATACCAAAAAAAGTACTAAGACTGTCCAAAAGGTACAAAAATTATTTAACACATTTGTGGTGAAATTTTGACCATTGGGCGATTCTACACAGTAAAGTTAAAAATGTGATTTCTGGAGACATCGTGCTATCGTTATCAACGATTACAGAACTGTATAGAAAGGTCCCATGCTGTGATCTTGTATTGACTATTGATTTAAAAGCTTCATAAAGATTAATGATCGACAGTTCCAAATCGAAGTGATAAAGTGAACGATTATCACAAAAGGTAAGACGCTGATATAATTTCAAGACTTAATGACCAGGACTAGTGATGAGCGAACTAAGACCAAGATTATAGCAGTCTTGGTTTATGAGCCATAGTCTTGCTCTTTGGCATTAAGTATTGAATCTTGGTCCAAAATACCAAGACCAAGACTAATTTTGCTCATTACTATACAAGACCAAAGCCAAGATCGCTATGGTCTTTATCAAATTGATTAATAAAAGTGGTTGGTGATTCTAGTTAATAAAAGTTATACTTTTAAGCTGAAAATTTATTTCTTCATTTCGAATTTCACAACTTTTTTGTCTAGGAAAAATTAGTTTATCCTATAAACTGGCTTGGCCAGTAATATTTAAGTAAAAATAAAAGCATTTCTGTTTTTTATAATATAAAACTATTTTTGGATGTATACGAGTATTATTGAACCAACCAACAAATGAAGTATGGCAACGCAGCTCTACATTTGAATACCCCATTCAGAGTGAGTGTTATACTCTGCAAATGACTTTGAGCACGTCGTAGTCGCCGTCCTTGCCGCCGCTCGTCGTCATCATCATCGTAGGCCAGTGAACAGAAGCCCATAAAAGTCACTTAACTGTCAATTCCAATATGGCGGCATAAGTATATCATGTTATTTATTGAGGGGGTATTATAGAACATATTGAGGGGCAACTTTGTCAAAGGCAAAAACTTTGGTTTTTTTTTTTCTTATTTTTCGAAATGCGGACGAGTGAGGATTATTTTTGTTGTTGCTATTGTTATTGGTAGCAAAAAGAGAAAGAAAAAGAGAGAGAAAAATTAAAAAATAAATAAATGAAACGAATATGGACAGCAGCAGCAATGGCAGATGTGAGGTATTAAAAGTAGGTGCTCCTAATTGGTTTTGACTTGTAATTAAATAAGAAATATTAAGCAGCCGATATGTAAAGTACAAAACAAATGCTGCTAATATCACTATAATTTTAATTTTTTAAACTAATAAAACATTTTGTACAATAATAGACAAAAATTTAAATCATAGAAATTGTGCTTTGTTGTATGCTTTGTTCTCACTTTCTAGGTTAATCAAATTGAAATACCTTTGGCCTAAAAATTAAATACCCTACAGTGTACACTATAGTATTTTGAAAATTTTGCTTGTGCGGGAGGTGGCACGCGCTCTTCGCAGAGTTCAACTTTATTCGCTCAGATCTTGCACTAACTATTCCAAGTGTCTGAATGAAATTTGGTTGGATTATCTTAAAAAATGCTTTCAATATAACATTTTAAAGCATTTGTTTATATGGAAGGTGCCACGCCCTCCGATTTGAGTTCACAAAGTTTCTGTTTAAAGCTTGCATTTTCTAGTGTAGTGTATCATCGAAATTTGATTGAAATATCTTTAAAAACGCTTTCAGTATATTATGTTGAAGCTTTTGCCCAAATGGAAGGTACCACTCCCTCCTGTCCGAGTGCGAGTTTTTACTCAGATCTTGCATTTACTATCTTTAGCGTCTGAGTAAAATTTGGTTAGATTATCTCATAAGGACTGCGTTCGATAAAATTGTCCGATACAAAATTCAAAAAATCTCTGGAACTAGTAGTCCGATTTTAAAAGTTGTACTCATTCTTGAACCACCATTTTATTAAAAATTTATAACGTATCTAAAATTTTAATAATATTTTTTTACAAATTTTTTTTGTAACTTTTCTGGCACTCCTTCCATTAAGGATTTTATGTTATTATTTGATAACTTTCTAGCTGCTGAACACCACTTTTCTCGAAAATTTTTAGCATCCCTGGCAACTTTTTTTATTGCCTTTATCTTCTTTTTGACCAAAACCCAGTATCTTTCAATTGGCCAGAGTTCTGGACAGTTTTGTGGATTTGCTTCACGAGGCACCAAAATCACATTATTTCCTGAGTACCCCTCCAAGGCCAATTTATTATAATGACAAGATGCTAGGTCCAGCCAAAAGAAACTGGAAACTTTATGCTTTCGTAAGAAAGGCTTAAGTTTTTTTACAAGCATTCCTTAATATAGAATTCGGAGTTTAATGTTCCAGTGGTTACAAAAGAATTGCTCCTTTTGCCACAACCCAACGGGAAGAAATGAAGCTGCTTCCAAAAAGGGCGCAATAGAAGCACATCTCTGGTAGCATACAAAATTTTTCAAATTCTATTTTTTTTTTATTGCTTATAAAAGTTAATAAATCTACTAAAACTTACAGAAAAAAAATAGTTTTTTTGAAATGGAACTTAAAATTTTGAAAAACTTCTACGGAAGCGTATTTTATGCTTCCAAATGTGTGCTTCTACGGAAGCGTATTTGAAGCGTATTTCATGTGCTTCTGAAGATGTGCATCTTCGCTAGGATACGCTGTGTTAAAAAAGATAAGCAGTGAGAACAGCACTGGAAGCAGCTTCTTGCTTCCATAGAAGCACAACTAAAGTCGTTTCAATGCGCTTCCGTTTCCCGTTGGGAACTGCAGATTGCTTGCCAAACCAAGAACTTACGAGAAAATTTTGACTGCTATTTTGACTTAAATTTTTTGTCCGCATTCCCCCGCGGGTCTAGAGTGTAAAATTTTTGGCCTGGAAACTGCGTGAAATCGGTTAAAACATACGTTTCGTCGTCCATAATGCAGCATTCGAATTTTTGGAAATAAATTAATTTTTAAATTTATGGCGAGCTGTTTTGCTTTCGTGTTCTTCATAGTATTTCTGTCAGAAACTTTTTATACCTTAAACGTCTTCAAACTAACCTCCATTTTGGCCTTGCGAACTAAAATCTCGGAACACTTTACCCTCTGTGCCAGTTTTCTGCATGAAATGTTGGGGTTCTACTTTAAAATTGTGACGAAGTTCTTCTTTTTGTTTTGGTCACGGAAGCCTTTTTCTTTTGCGGAACCTGGCATTCGGAAGACATCCAAGTCTTCTTTAAATTTTTTTCTGAACTCTTGATACCAATTTCACATTAACTTTGCTATTCCGAGCAATTCTATTTGTAGTCCACCGCGGGTGGTCTTCAAAAATGTTTATTATTGACTTTCGAACTTCTAGCTCGTTGCCATTTTTAAGTAAATATGACTGACTAGGGACAAAATTTGAAAACCATAGTTTTGATACATTCATTTCAAAGCCTACTGCCAAAAAAAATTTTGATTTGAGTAATTTGAAATCAAGTTATTAGATAAAATGTATCGGACAATTTTATCGAACGCAGTCGTTAAAACGATTTCGATATAGCATTTTCAAATTTTTGCTTACATGGGAGGTGCCACGCCCTCCTGTCCAAGCTTTCCTGGTTTCTGTTCAGAGCTTGCACTTACTGTAGTGTTTATGTATGTATTTTAGTTGCATTATATTTAATAATGCTCATGAAATTGCTTTTTAAATGTTTTTTTTTTTTTTTTTTGTATGAGCGGTAGGAGTGCCTGTTGACCAATTTCGCTGATTTTCAATCCGACAAGCTAAATTTGACGACAGAGCCAGTGCACCAATTTTCATCAAATGAGGGATATAGAAGCAAAGGCGACAATCTCCATTTTTTTCATGAATGCATCTGAGAATGCCACCCAGTTGCATTTGATGTAAGCTTGTGATCAGTGAAATTTGCAATACCAAATACGTCTCTATCCAATTTATATCTAACATAAGGTTGAAAACTGCCAATCAAAGCAAAGGCAGCAATCTCTATTGGAGATTGTAGCTTTTGTTTTGATAACTAAACTTCTTGAGCAAAACTTCTTAGAGCTCCGCCAAAAGATAACATTATTTTTTTCACCAATTTTATTGGTTTTAGTAACTTATGAAGTCATGTACCTAATTTTAGCGAAATCGAAGGGGATGTAGCAGTTCGATTATTACAAACCCAGCAATGTCCACTTGATTAAAGCAAACACGACAATCTCTTAATTGCTTATCGAATTTGTCCATAAACCCCTTTGAGGATTTGGTTCAAACTTCGTTTACATCCTCATTTAACTCTATTCTACAGAATTGCAAAACATACAGTATACTAAATTCGTGTATCTTCTGAGATACACGTTTTTGTTAGTTTTCACAAAATTGAAATTAGTGGAGATTGTTGCCTTTGCTTCTATATCCCTCAAATTATCTTGCTCCCAAAATATATTAAAATGTTTTCAACGGAAGGACAGACATCCAGACAGACGCACATAGCTATATCGACTCAGGAGGTGATGCTGATCAAGAGTGTGTTCGTATATTTTTCCATACCGCCACGCCTCCTTCTCTTCGTTACAAATGAAAGGTAAAAATTAATATACCCTGGTTGTAGGGTACAAAAACAGCATTGCCATAATAACAATTTATTTGGTTAGTTATCTAATTTATCATATAAATCAAAAAACACTTTGGGATAAATTTTTTACACAGTATTTTTCAAATTCTTACAGTTTCAAATGTATAAAGTCTAGAACAAATTTTTTTGTTTTACATAGTACTGTGTGATTACGTTTTACACAATTTTTGTCGAATTCAACATATTTCCATTTGAAGTGTAGAATAAATGTTTTTATTTTTATATACTTTTTATAAAATTTCACACAGTTTTATTTAAAAGTAGAATAAATATTTTTATTTAACACAGTCAGGTTCTTTTTACTTAATACTTACAGTTTTTTTTCAAGCTTCATAAGTTTCATTTAAAATGTAGAACAAATATTTTTATTTTACACAGCATTGTGTGATTACTTTTTACACAGTTTTTTGCAAAATTTCATACAGTTTAATCTAAAGTGTAGATCAAATATTTTCAATTCACACAGTGTGATTGCTTTTATTTCTATAGAGTTTTAAATTCCAATTCAAATCGTAAAGCTCTTGTATAACAAATTAACTAAATCGCGTGAGAATGAGGTTTTACCGTGCTAAAAACATCCAGCTTAATAAGAAGCTCTTTTAATTGAGGCTATTTTTCACATAGTCTGTTTTTGGGCACTAATTATACCCTACACCCAGGGTATATTCACTTTGTCCTTCCGTTTGTAACGCAGAGAAGGAGGCGTGGCAGGTATAGAAAAGTATATATATTCTTGATCAGCGTCACCTCCTGAGTCGATATAGCCATGTCCGTCTGTCTGGCTGGCTGGCTGGCTGGCTGGGTGGCTGGCTGGCTGGGTGGCTGGCTGGCTGTGTGTTGAAATACACTTTTTGGGAAAACTGAGCAAGATAATTCAATGAAATTTGGTACGCTGCCTCCGTCGTCAAAGTTAGCTCGGGGGATTGAAAATGAGCAAAATCGGTCAACGGACACGCCTACCGCCCATACAAAAATTATATTCAAAATGCAATTTTACGAGTATTTTTCACGACAATGCAACCACAATACATATAAGTACTACGAATTGTAAGCGCAAGCTCTGATAAAAATTTGAGCGAATTCGGACAAGAGGGCGTGGCACCTCCCATATAAGCAAAAGCTTCAAAACGCTATACTGAAAGCGTTTTTTGAGATATTCGAACCAAATTTGACTCAGACACTAAGAATTATAAATGAAAGCTCTCAGCAAAAATTGGGTGAAATCAGACAAGGGGGCGTGGCACCTCCCATATAAGCAAAAGATTCAAAATGCTATACTGAAAGAGTTTTTTGAGATGATCCAACTAAATTTCACTCTGACACTAAAAACTATAAATGCAAGCTCTGAACAAAAACTGGGTGTACTCGAACAAGAGGGCGTGGCACCTCCCATATAAGCAAACTTTTCAAAATACTGCAGTGTAGGGTATTTATTTTTTGGCCAGGCCAAAATTTACACCCTTACTAGTTTTTTTGTTGGTTTCGTACTTCGAAAACAGAACTTTCAACGATTTTCAGTGCCTTTTCAGGAAAATTGCTTAAGTTCAACAGCTGTTTGAGTATCTTCACCGATTATTAAAAATTTAATTTTTCGCCTTTAAATGTCTCTGCGGAGCGCCATTGGATTTATATTTTGACCATCACTGTATGCAAAACTTACAATAATATTTATTTGTCCCTAGCGAATTAGTATTAAATTAATGATATAAATTTTTGGCTCACCTCATCGTCGCACAAATGGGAAAAAGTTGCCAAAAAATCTTTAATTTGCATTTGTTCGTAGATATATATTTATAAATAAAGTAAAAATGTAGTTAATAAAACATAAAATTAAAAAAAAAAAAAAAAACAACAAAATTTCTACTGCAAATGCAATTGGCAAATTTGCATTGAAATATAAGGAGATATTTATGTCTGTAAAAACATTCGTACATTCATTTGTCTGTAATTTCGAATAAAAATGCTACTCGACAAGACGCAATAAATATTAATGAGACGCATTAATGTAATACATATTTTGCTGTTTTTATTTTCAAAAAATTGGGCATATAAAAACAGACGAAGAAGAAGACCAAGTACCCGACCATTTGTAGCAGGCAAAGAATGCTCACCTTTATGGGTGTTGACAAAAAAATGCACCTCCCAATGTGATATTTTTCTACTTTACGTTCAGTTAGTGAACGCCATATATCATCATTCGGATTTGAATTTAATTTTCTAAATGCATTTCCTTGATATTTTGATTATGTTATTGCGAAGTCCCTTTATTTCTGTCGATTTATTAGGAATCAAGTGGTATCCCTTTCCCTAATATGTAGAAACGTAGATATCCTCCCGGATAATATTTACAAAATACTGCCTCGCCAAAACTTTTTGAGACTGTATAGTATCTAGACTGGTCAGGAGGCAATAGATAAAGGGACAATTGTTTCAAGACTGATGAAAACAATGCATAGGGTGGCACTTGTCTCTAGACTGTTGATACGGTAATGGGTAAACAACATTGAAAAATCGTGCGTTCATTGGAATTAATTCAATAAAAAACATTTTATGGTGAAACTGGAATTGGTTCCATTATGAACTAGTTCAAGGGCCGATTTTTTCTCTACCATATTTTTCAATTCTTTTTGCCTTACTTTCGGAGAGTGTACTTCTTCTATCTATCTTTTAGTGATTGTTCTACGAGTATTTTAAATAGAACATCACGTTTATTTGCTCATCCAGCGTTCCTTGTTCCTTGACGATACTCAAGTATCTCTTTATTGACATATTTAGCAATGCTTTAGGAGGCTTCAAATCATGCTCAAACAGGAGTGTTGTAAGCTTTTCTTAAAAATACCTTTTTCTAATTTTAACAAATCAGGTGTGCATTTTTCTAGTTTCGGCAAGGTTAGCTTTTATTTGAGACAGCTGTAGCACTCTGCAAGAAGGACAGAAGGTCGATGTTTAAGAGTTTAGCAGTTTTTTCAGTATTGCTTTCAGGGTGGTTTTGATTATTGTCACGTGACTTGAGTAGGGGCTCGGCGCAAACCGGTTTAAAATCCTTAAAAGCTGGCCAAAAGTCGAAATCATTATATTTTCGAAACGAAATTTTTTACTCGGTGGGTTTTCGGGTCTCCAATTACGAATTGATATTAGATTTTTTAAAAACAAAATGGCGGAGTGAAAAGGCAAAAAAAAACGGCACTTCGACAATTTAAATATCTTTTTAAAAAAGTATTTCAAAACTTCAAGTCTGAAAGAGTTGTTTACAAAGGTAAATTGATCTACATAGATAAAAAAGGCCACACGGAAAAAACTAAACAGTAAAAATTCATTGAAAATCCCAGTATTTTTTCCTGATTTTTTTCAGTAACTGTGCGCCCGTAAAGAAAAACCGTATTTTTGACTGATTGCATACAGTAAATAAAAAAAGAAAAATAAAAATATAAAAAAAAATGTATGTTGATGGTGTCGAACTTAAGACCTTTGTGTTTCTAGGCGACGCTC
Organism: Calliopum simillimum; assembly: GCA_951812925.1. Classification (NCBI taxonomy): domain Eukaryota; kingdom Metazoa; phylum Arthropoda; class Insecta; order Diptera; family Lauxaniidae; genus Calliopum; species Calliopum simillimum. Next base: position 16,725,940 of record OX638371.1, on the reverse strand, counting down.
TATCTACTGAGATACTGTAGCACTTTTATTTAAATTGCTTAATTTAAATTATTTTTCAAAAAATTTTTTTACAATATCAACCAGTAATAATTGAAATGTATTTTATGCAAATGTTGCAGAGCTCACTGGTATTTTTTCATGCGACAAGTTTTTACTTCTCCATTCGATAGGTTTCACTGTTTATCTCTGTACTTTTTGAAGATTAAACCATATATTTTACTTTCTTGCCATTACTTCTTCAAGAGAATTCAGGAAAGTAATTATTGAAACAAACCGTAATTTTTCGTGAGATTAATATCACTTTGTGCTATTTGAAAATCAATTCATAGATTACATCAGGCATTGAAATAAGCTGTAATAATACCCTATTTCTGCAGTTATAACTTCAAATTTGCAGTAATAACTTCAGAATATTGTAAAAAATTGTAATAATAATTTTCACCCAAAATTAGATTACTTTGTTTTGCGTTAATCGTTGAAACTAAATACTCATTTTATTTCGCTTATAACCGTTGTTTTAGTTGTCTAACCTCACCACAATAAGTACTCGGCAACTCTACTTTAAACATATTTTTATAAATGCATTCGAAGAAAATTTCGCTATAAATTTTGAATTTTAAATTGAACCATTTCCATGATATCTGTTATTTAATATTAATATTTAATATTAATCACTTGAATAAGACGTTAAAAAAATTTTGCTAAAAATTGCAAATAAAAACAAACAAAAAAAAATTCTGCAGTAATAACTTTTTCTTATTTCAACCCCTGGATTACATTATTTTGGTGTACTAGCTGTATAATAGAATAAAAAATTTATCATTTCTGGCGAAAGACACGAATTGACACTTGGAAATCTTTTTGAGTTTAATCATCGTATAGCCACTTCAGAAAATTTCGCGTCAAACAAAAAGTGATAAAAAGTGCTTCTCGATTTTTGTATATGTTTTAGAAACGGTTTCTACCTTCTTAAAAAATTAAAAATCTCACGGAAACACCTAGTTGCGGTTTTTTTTTTTCATAACCATTGCTAACTGACTTTCTAAAATAATTTAGTTTTAAGTTAATCACAATTATCAAAAAAGTATAACCTTTTGCAAGTTTTGAGTTAAAAGATTCAATAGTATTCTCTTCTACAAAGAGATTCCATATTCAATCATTCAAATCGGTTCAGTTCAACAGTAACCACACAATTTTTACACCGAACACTTAGTTTTAACTATCAGCTCAGAGAATTTTGCATCTGAGAAGCGTACTTATGGAGGGATTCCAAAAGCATTGTAGGAATACCTGGATCCCTCTCATAAATTTTTTTGAGGTCTATGAATATCAGTGAGTTACTACAGTTAAAAAATTAATTAAAATCTACTTTTTTTTTAATTTTTGCCAGCTTTTAAGGATTTTGAACCAGTGTGCGGCTTTATATTTTGCCACATAGGGAGGAGAAGGTCAATTTTGGCGTATGTATGTATATCTCTCAATATAGCGAAGCAAATTATAATTTTTTTGTCGTGTAGCAGGTAGGCGTGTCGCTGAATCGCCTCTTTCACTGCGTTACAAATGGAAGAAAATATCAGAGGATTGTTAATACCAAAATTATTAAATCAATAGTATGCAAAGCATTGAATTTATAGGAAAAATATTTTTTATATATATATATTAGGGTGGGCCGATTTGAAAACTGATCTCGGCTACCCCCTATGTGAAAGTTCATTCAATTCTATGAATATTTGCCCAAGAAACTATACCTCTGCGTTCAACTTTAGTTCGGCGCATTTTTGATCGAAAATTGTACCTTTCATCAATATTTTTTTTTGTTTTCATACTAAATTTTAAAAATTTTTATAAAGACAAAAGTAATATCATTATATGATTTGGCTGGTATTCTGTCAGTAATCAACTAAATTGCGTTCTGTTTACATAAAAAGTTCACCTGATGGTGTGGAATTGATGCTATATATTTAAAAAAGTGATATGGGTCAAATAACCGATTATTATGACCGACTTGCAATATAAACGCTTCATATTTTTGGATGAATTTTTTCAAACAAGACACCAACCTAGGCTGAAAGTTCATTCAATTTTATGAATATTTGCCCAAGGAACCATACCTCTACGTTCAACTTTAGTTCAGCGCATTTTCAATTGAAAATTAAGGTAAAATTTTCAATCGAAAATGCGCCGAACTAAACTTGAACGTAGAGGTATGGTTCATTGGGCAAATATTCATAGAATTGAATGAACTTTCAGCCTAGGTTTGTGTCTTGTTTGAAAAAATTCATCCAAAAATATGAATCGTTTATTTTGAAAGTCATTTTTTTAAATATATAGCATCAATTCCACTCTATCAAGTAAACTTTTTATGTAAACAGAACCCAATTTAATTGATTACTGACAGAATACCAGCCAAATCATATAATGACATTACTTTTGTCTTTATAAAAATTTTTAAAATTTAGTATGAAAACAAAAAAAAATATTGATGAAAGGTACAATTTTCGATCAAAAATGCGCCGAACTAAAGTTGAACGCAGAGATATAGTTCCTTGGGCAAATTTTCATAGAATTTAATAAACTTTCACATATGGGGGTAGCCGAGGTCGATAAAATTTCCTCCATACAATTTGGCTCACCCTAATATATATACTATTATTGCACTTGTTTCAAAAATAAATTCCTTTGGTGACCTTTAAGTTTATGGTGAAAATAAACCCAATTTATAAAGCTGACATTATAGCTAAAACTGAGATTTTTTTTTTCAAAAACATTCACAGCTCAAAGTCGTAAATTAATTTTGTTACTCGTTTCATTGCATTTCTTGCGTAGTTATTTTGTTTTTTCCATTTTAGTTTTCTAAAACAATTTCAGTCCTCAGTTTGGGGAAAAAGCAAATCGAAATAAACTGACAGCCCACTGATGGCATTGATGCAGTTGAACGAAGATTTATTGCTAAAAGTTTTTTCGAAAACAAAAAAAAAAAAAAAAAACTGAAATGTAATGAAACAAATGACAAAAAACAAAAAACAATTTCAACAAAAATGGAAAATCTGTGAAAAGGAAATTTTCCGAAATAAAAACCAAAAACATTGTAAACAAAGTTAGAGAAGAAGAATTTTCAAAACAGAAAAAAAAGCTGTGAAAACCCAAAGTCGATTTTGTATGTCAGCAGTTAATAAAGTGCAAATACTTTTGTTTGACTTTCATTGAAATCCCTTAACAGCATCTACGGAGAACTCTTTTTCACAATTTGTAACATTTTGACATTATCAATCATATAAAATATGAAATATAATATATAGTATAATTCTTACTCAACTGTAAAATAAAAATCATGTAAATCTATGGATGTACTATGTACATACACATCAGTGAGTGCATGTTGCAACGTTTGACAAATGACGCATTTGTTTATCACATCACTAAGTCATAAGAGTTAAAAATCTTTTGGGAGACACAAAATCTGCATCGAGTGTCGTCAATTTAAATCTTGTGCCAAATTGAACAATTTGTATTTTTAAAACAGAAAATTTGTTTTCCCTTTTTCCCCATGCGTCATTCATGGATGCATGATTTAGAAAGTGACTGCAACGCACATGCGAGTTTCTACGTATTGCAAAATGAGAATAAAATCAAATATTTATAGGTGATATGTACATTAGACCGTATCGAAAAACTTTGAAGACCATCATCGAATACGAAGCATTTTTTCAAGGCTGTTTTTTTTTTTTTTGATCGAACGAAGGGGTCGCCCATTCATATTTTTAATCATATCTTTAGTGTTTATAGCCCGATCTTAAAGTATTATAAATCAATATTTACGTGGAGTAAATGTTAATCTTTCCTAGAAAAAGTTTAATAGTGTTTTGCGAGCTTCTATTTTCTGACATTAGGGTGGCACATTAGGATGGTAGGAACTGAAATCTGGTAGGTCAGAACTAGAACGGTTCATTTGATGTCAATGACCTCTGGATCAAAATAAGAGACATTAGTTTTAATATATCACACTTTAAGATCAGACTACAAATACCGAAGATATGATGAAAAATGTTAATTGGAGACTCCTACGTTCGGTCAAAATGAAAAACATTTTTTTTCGAAATTGCCTTGCAAAAATGTTTCCGATTTGGTGGTGTACGGTGGACTTTTTTTTTGCCTGTAAGGTGATACGATCTGATGTACATATATTGGACTGATACAAAAAAAAAAAACAAACACCCCCACAGATATGGACGTAGTATTTTAACTTTGATCAAAAGACTAAGATCGACTACACTGTGCTACAACTTAAAAAAAATATTTAACTTCGGTACTCCCACGTATCACACCGTGTTGGGCATTCGAATTAATTTTCGGCATACTAGGTTTATTTTCATCACCCAGGGATTTCGTTTTGCGTCTGCCAGAAGAATTGGTAATAATAACTAGAATTGGTACTTTTTGGACACTTTTAGTACTTTTTTTTGCTATTTGGTACGAAATAGGAAAGCTGTGACCGTGTAGTTTGTTATAGTTAATATGGAAAAATTTTTATATTAATTTATCCGGCTTAATGGCACAATGTTAAAATAATTTTAGCTTTGTGCACATCTACACGCAAAAAACTTTGTAATGGTGTATAATTTAAAGTCGTACTCTATTTCTAACATAGTAAAAAAGATGGACAAGTTTTTGTCTTGCATATTAATATATAGATCTAACAAGTCAAAGACCGAATTTTGTGGATGCAATTTTTTTTATTATTTTCTATAAATTAAAATAGAAGTTCTATGAACTCAAAGAAAATTTTACATTTTTTTTCAGAAATGTTTAGAGGCAGGAAAATCATTAAATCGAACTATCGTGGACTCCAAAAGAAGGTATCAAATAACTAGTGTGCACTTAGTGAACAAAAAAAAAACAACATATTGAAACTAAAATGAAATTTCTATATCGCGTATGGTTTTTGAGATATTCTAACCATTTTTGGAGATTATATAGAGGACGCACGAAATTGTTTTGTTTGTTTTCTACTAAATGCATTGTTTAGTACATTTCTTCGACTTCAAAATGAGCTACAAAGTAGTCTTATAAGATTTTTCCTTAAAATGAATGACACTCCATTTGTTCACACAACTTAATGTAAAATCAAGCATGGAGCAACATTTTAATACATCTTAACCCATTATGTCGCGTATTTATGGGTCTTTTTGACATCTTTTTCCAAAAACTTGTTTATAATGGGTTAAAAAAAATTCCAAAAATATTCTAAAAAAAATTTTACTAGGGGCCACTGAAAAAAAAAACCGTCCGGACGGTGGCAACCGTCGTTGACTAAATATTTAAGCCCGATTTCGTGATATTTTTTCATAATAAAAATCAAGTATTCGTTTTTCATGAATAAAGTAATGTCGTAGCGCAAAAAAAATGGTACCACTGGATTTGTCAGGAAAAATCCTAACAAAATATACATTTCAAATATTTCTAAGATTTTTTTTGTTCAATTGTGCAGTGCTCAAACAGGGGGTTTTCGAAAAATTTCGACTTTTTTGAGCTGAAAAGTTCACTTAATACCAAAAATGGACGTCTAATCAGAAAACTAATGGTGCCATTCGATTCTACGGGAAAAAATACATAAGAATCCATGTCTTGAATTTCAATTCTCGACCTACTCCTAAGCTGAGAATTGATTCATTTCAGACCGATGAGAATGCATTTTTGAACCTCGTTTTTTAACCTTCAAAAATATATCGACACCTCTATCCGTCATCTCTCAAACCTAAGGTGGCGGCAATCTTCATGTCGATTGTTAAACTTTACAATTCTGCCGGTTGCGCGACGAATTTTAAACATTCGACCAAAACGCACCGGTCTAGTGAGTAGTCTTAATCTTATGGATAAAAAACTGATCGTCAGCGGGACTAAAAATGGGGTTTGATGAGCTTTTACCCATATTTTGGACCCGATTTGCATTAATGAAGCTATTAATTGTGCATTGCATTATGGACATGACTCAAATTAACATATTGAGTAGCTTTGCGTAGGGATTGACCGTTCTTAAAATGACTTATCACCGATTTTCGCTGCTCGACGACCCATTTCTGCAAAATGCACTTCTTTACTTGACATATACAAGATCAAACTAAAAATTGGCTGCAACTGGTTGCGAATACCTAACAGACAACATAGAAAAAGCAATTCTCGTTAATTATCGCGTAACGCTTGCTCCAAAGGGATAATAAGCATCTGCATCAAATAAGCTGTGACTTGAATTTCTCCTGCTCAATCAGTTTTTCCGCCTTGAGCGTCTCGGAATAAAATATTATGGATTTTTTTTTTACTAATTATGAACAATAGGCATGCTGATCTAAGCCTGCATTCAAAATTTGATGATATTTGTATTAGTTTTAAGATACAGTGTAAAGTTAAAAAATATTACTGCACGAAATAAGCTGTGAGCCACTGTATGACACATTAATCTTTGTTTCCAGGGGTAAAATCTCTTAAAATTTTTTCAAAAATGTTGAGCTATTATCGAGTATAATTGAATCAAAATTTTCAATGGTTTAAAAAGTAGACGTGACAGTTACAATTACAAAGTTGAAATGTATTCTTTATTCTATGCTAATATGCATCATTGTCTAAAGTTTCATTATAGTCACAACAGCCGTTTTTGAGAAAAAGTTTGACCACAGACTCATAAACAAATATACAATTTTATCTCGAATAAGAATAGAAGATATTGCAGTTGTCCGAAAAGAAATAGATTGGACTGATAGTCGATGACAGATGGTCATTAATAAAGATACGAAAATCGAGAATAGTATAAAATACTGAAGAGCTCCAGCATTGATGCAGTATTTATTAGATGTGAAATCGTCTATGACTATCCCAATACGTCGGCCAATGCAAAAGTTCGTAATCTAATAAGGAAAAGAATTACCGACGCAGCGTCAACTGAAATGTTTCTTTGGAATCTTATAAAGCAACTGAAACAAATTTCAGACCATAGAAAAATTCAAGAAGCAGCTTTTTCGCCAACAGCAATCTCATTTTTGGCAAATAAGGTTTTTTAAAAAAGTGTTCTAAAAGCAATTTTTTGTAGTAATTTTGACTTAGCTAGCTAAGATATTTAGGGTATTCCATAAAACTTGTAAAAGCCTCGCAAACCTTGTAAAACTGGCATAATTTGTATTGATTTTGACAACTATTACGAGTTCACGAGGTTTTCGAGGCATTTACACGTTTTAAGGATTACCCTCATTATGATTAACACTCTTTATTTTGAAATTTTTAAAGGTGGTAAGGATAGAATAACAAATTCTTTATATTTTGGGGGTCAGGGGATAGTGAGAAATATTCTCTGCCTTTCATTATTTTTTTATCTGCAAAATTGCTTTGAAACAAATTTACCTCATATTTCTGCCATTTACAGTGCCTCCCTTACAAAATGAATATTTTTAGGTAAATTTTACGTGGATGCCCCTTTAGAGTATGGAGGTAGGAGGTTAACATGCAAGAAGAAAATCTTGAGAAGTGAAAAAAGTTAGGTTCGTTTTACATTTTTCTCTCTCAGGGCTCTTCAGCGGCGGTGACAGCCGATTACATGATAAAATTAATTTTTTAAGATAACCCTTTAGGCCAGGAAAAATTGGAAGAGTATTTTTCTGAAAAAATGGTGGAGAAGGATAAATAATTGGGGGCCAGTGAAAAATTTTTACATCACCGACCTCTTAAAATTTGTTTTTAAACGTTTAATCCTTTTTTTTTTTTGTTTGAATCAATGATTTCGCTATCGACTATTACTATCTTGATGAAAGATAATCTTTAATGGCTTAAACTTTTTTAATATATCATCTCTCTATAAACAAAATTTTACAAATATATCACAAGTGATGTTACTTTAAATCACTTTCCAGTTAAGAGGAATAAAAGAAGATTGCTATTTCTATTATTCATTCAAGTTTGCCAAGGATAGCTTCTTATAAGTGGACCATAAAAAAAAATAAAAATAAAAACAGAAAGAAAAATACTGAGCAATCTTTAACATAACATTATTTTAATCAATACTTGAGACAAGACTTCCCATACAATCTATCAAAAAATGTTTTCTCGAATGGGGAGGAGATGTGCGTGAAATGATCCACAAAAAAAAATTCTATAAATAAACGATGCCATTTATACTCGCATTTCATGAGAAAGTTGTTGTTCTCCTTTTGTAATTTCCTTAATGTCTTTACAAATTTGGCATCACTTACGTGGTAAGTGGATTTGGTTTCAGAAAAAAAAAAAAAGTTTTTTTTGTGTTTTTTATTTTATTGATGTTGTTATTGTTTCTGTAGTTTTTGTTTTGTTTTTCCTGTTGCTTTTATTTGATCATAATTCATTATATTTAATTTTATTGATTTATTTGTGTATTGTGTTTCCCGTTAAGCAGCAAGGTTCTTTTACTCTCAATGAATTGTGGTTTCGTAAAAATAATGCACAAAAATCAGAGAGAGAAAAAACAAAAAATATATATATTTTACCAACGTTAACTAGAATTTTGTGGCTATTAAGGGAACATAAAGGTAAATGCAAACATCCTGTGCACCACCACAGAGCAGAGAGACCAGCGCAGACTCTTCGCAAGAAAAATGAGGAAAAAATTCAAACGAAAAAAAATACTTTTATGGCATACAAGTTATGGTATGGGAAACAAGGACGAATGATTATAAATACACTGAAACAACTTTATAAATTTTTTTATTTTTATGGCATTGCCATCCAATAAAATCCAACAAAATCCAATAAAATCCAATCCATTCCAATCCAATCCAATCCGATCCAACCCAATCCAATCCAATCCAATCCAATCCAATCCAATCCAATCCAATCTAATCCAATCCAATCCAATCCAATCCAATCCAGTCCAATTCAATCCAATACAATCGAATCGAATCGAATCGAATCGAATCGAATCAAATCAAATCAAATCAAATCAAATCAAATCGAATCGAATCGAATCGAATCAAATCAAATCAAATCAAATCATTTTTGGGTTTTCAAAAATATGGTAAAACTTCATGGCATACTTTTAAGCATAAATAATACTTGAAACAAAAAATCAAATTTCTTTCGAAGCTTAAGAAACTTCCGTGTAGTAAAAATTAACGACAACATAGTAGGCGGTGGGGAATAAAGGACAACAGCATCAATGACTGTTATGTGTTTGGATGGTTGGAGTAAGGAAGAAACCAGCAGACGATGTAAAAGAGTTCATTAATACAAGCGCACAGAAGCTAGAAAAATGTGGCAAAAATAAAAGAAACGAACAAAAAAAATCATTAAGGACGTACATAGGTAATGGATGTCGGGAAAAATTTTGGAATGAGTGTGAGGAGGCATGGAAGCTCAGACGAAAACGCGGCGCTGTGAAAAGCATAGAAATATAAGTTATGAACTGTTTAAACGTAGAATAATGTGAAAAAAGCAAAATATTTTAAAAGAAAATTTACAAAAAAAAAAAAGAAACAAAAAACAAAAGAAAAAAGCGTTAAAAATGTTTTACAGAAAGACGAAAGAATGAAATGAAAAAAAAAAAAAAAATGGAATTCTCAAGTGGAAGAAGCGCAGCCTAAGGATGCTCTACAACGCGCGCCAAACAAAACGACCGACGACGACGGCAGTCGTATGAAATGCCAGCATAGAAATGCAACGTTAAAGATGAATAATACGAAGAGCAACAGCAATAGCAGCAGCAAAACAACAAGAGCCAGGATGCGTAGGGGTATATTCTACATAAATGCCGAACAAGGATAATTGTTTGTAGTTTTTCGCATGCATGAAAGCTTTGCAAATCTTTTGTTATGTTTTTAAGTTTGCTACGGCAACAACAACAACAATAAAAGCAGACATAGGCCTCTAACTACACACGTATACATCTACACGTACAAACTAAATTTACATGCATGTCCTGCGCTCATGAACATGTCAGTGTATACATTGGGCACACCGAAAGAAAAATTATTCAACTCAAAAAGATTTCGCTTTGAAGATCATCGCTAAGCAGCGGATTTCAAGGGTTTTGACCAAATGAATTTTTCACTTTACAATTCCTCTCAGTGTATGCATTTGCTGCTGTGTGCGTTATCCTAATGTGCTTCTAGTTGAATATAACAAAAAAAAAAAAAAAGAACTTATGGTAAATATTTACTTTCAACTCATGCCGGAGGCTATTTATTGTATGGCAGAAAAAATGTGCTATGAATTTTTTCATATCCTTCCGAAAAATGCCCTTTTTTTCGACAAAGTTTTGTTTATGACTTAAAAAAAAACTAGTTATTCACTAGTCTTACAATTGCAAAGTAAATCTAAATTAATGTTAAAGTAATGAATTTTTCAAAAGCAAGAGAAACATGTACCAACATTTTCTAATGTAACTCTTGAAAGCCTAAAAGTAGGCTTTATTTACGTTTTTATATATTGTATATGCGTTGTTTTTTGTTGCAAATACTGCACAACACTTCATTTGTACAAAGAAAGATACATTTTCACATGTTGAAAACTTTTAAAAGAAAACATTTACACAAAAATAAAACTTTCTTCAAAAAGTATTATATTATATGAGTATTACAGTTCGGACACTTATGCAGTAAAGTATGAATGAAGTTTTTCTGTTGGTTTTCATTGAGATGGTTTCATTGAGATTTCGAAAAAATTGTTATTGCAATGTAATGCTTGGATCTTACCATTATATGTTATATGCATATCATTCCTTTCGAGATAATTTTCCATGACTTGTCGGCACATACGTGCGGCAAAGGCCTATTCGCATAAATGCTATCCTTAGTGTAAGTCCAGAAATTCCAGTGGTGTCCAAAAGCATGATCGCGGAGATCATTTCACGTCACCAAAAGGAGAAATAATGCATCCGAGAAAAAATGTTCCTTCAGCAAAGCCAAAATGAGCCGTACTCATGACTTATGACAACGTTCTGTTGAAATCTGATTCAATCACATAACAAATGGCCTTGAAGGTTGGGATATTGTAAAATGTTACACAGAGTGAAGAAAAAACCACATTTGTGAGTGTTTTAACAACGTTTCGTTGCTGATTTGGATTTGACAACGCATTTGTATGGTGCGTTGCTAAATCACTCACAAACGTGGTTGAAACTTATTCAACAACGCTGGTTGCCAAGCGTAGTTGAATCGGAATTAGCAACGGAACTTAGTCAAAACACCACGAAACGTAGTAAATCCAAATCAGCTACGAAACGTAGTTAAAACACCACGAAACCTAGTTAAATCCAAATTAGCTCATTTCAAAACAAATAGACTTTCAGTCAACTTCACAATAATGATGCCCGTAGCTGAGTTGCTAACGTCTGCATCTATCACACGACACATTCCAGGTTCAATTCTCCCCAGTATCAAAACAGAAAAAATTTTATTTAAAGCATAAAATTAAAAATAAAAAAAGAAAATAATGTCAGTTTTCATTGCCGTTGACAGGAAAAATTAAATCAAAAAAATGTTTTTTTCTTTTGTATTTTATTTAGCAACGCGCGTTGTTAAATCACTCACAATCGTAGTTAAAAACCATTTAGCAACGCGAGTGGTTAAAACTGCCACAAACGAGCCATGCTCAATACTTGGGTCGCCACATGGTTAAAATAACTAGGTTTCTGCCACTTTTGACAATGTTGTTTTCTCTGTGTATGTGCTCAGGAAAACTTTATGCCTACATCAATGCCAGTCGCAGAAGGAAAACAATTTTTACGATTTTTAAATTATGAGGCAGGGGAAGTGGGGTCTTACAAAAATTTCAAAATCGGCATGCTATGAAAAATACTGCTTCACAAATTTTTTAACCGATTTTTATATATAGACAAATTTTGGAAAAGTATTGAATTAGGCTATAAGAAGAAAGTACTATTTTTTCTACTTACTTAGAACTTAGATTACAAAGAATGCTCCATGGCACACAGTGATTTAGAATGCTTTTCTGGCTGGTCATAAGTCTTTCCTTGTTGTGGGTCGCTGATTCCAAATCTGAACAATTTGCTCAAAAAATGATTATATCACGACAAAACTTACTTCGAATTTGAAATTAATTTTTTTGAAAAAAAAAAAAAAAAAATGTCGGACAATTTTCTTAAAAAATTATCAAATGACAACAAAATTGTAGCGTCGTATGTTCTTGATGCTGCTGATTGAAAATTCGAAACCAATTTTTTTTTTTACAACGAAATGACGGATCCAAAATGGCGAACAATTTTCTCAAAGAGTGATCATATCAAGAGAAAATCGTGTCTAGAAGGTTTTTTGTGGTCGCTGATTCCGAATTCAAGATGAACTTTTTTGAAAACAAAGTGGTGGATCCAAAATTGCGGATAATTTTCGTAAAGAATGATTAAATCACGGCAAAATTGTGGCTAGGGAACCTCCCTTGAGCCAAAAATAATAAAATTTTTCGAAAACGAAATGGCGGACAATTTCAGACTATATGAAATAAAGGCGTTTCCCTGATTCGATCATGCCCATTTTCAATTAATAGATACACATATTTTGTGTAATGATCCACTCAGAAAAAAAAAGATTGTTAAAACAACAATTTTTCATTCTTAAAAAGTTGTTATTTCTAAATTGTTGAAATTAATATTTTATTCTTAAGTCAACAATTTCATTCTTGATACCTAATTTTTTTGCGTCATATAAACACACATATAAAAATATTTGAAAATATTAACTTCAGTTTGTTTTGTCAGAAAATAAAAAAAATTGTGCTTTTTATTTATTTGAAATAATTAAATTCAAATGAACAAAATAAACGAAATGGACGACGAAATGGACGAAGAAATGGAAGAACTCCATGTCTTTAATATAGATGTGGACTTCTTCTTAAGCTGGCAAATATCGTTGGACGGGTTGAAGGCATTGGAAGAATGCCAAATTTCAACTGAAATTCTTCCAATGCTTCACCACCACGATCTTGAAACAATATTCCACAAGAGGGAGCTTATGGCAGACAAAGTCAAATTTCGGTACCAATTGAACAATTGGCGAAAAATAAATCATGTAAGTTTATCAAAATCGTTGGACTTTGCAAATAATCTGCCACTTTTCTATCGGTTGCACAAATTGTTGTTTTATATTTTCTCCCTTTTTTTTGCAAACTCTTAATTTGTTGTAAACTTTTTTTATTGTAATCACGAAGAACACACAATTTGAATGTCATTTTGAAGCTCCACATTGATGTCGCAAGTCGTAACGCATTGATAAAAGCTCCAGTAGCTATAAAGTTTTTGGTTGACTCGTTTTAAAGTGCCAGTCTAAAATTTATTGCTCTTATTCCTTTAGTACCTGGAGACTGATCCCTGCTCGGTCAACAATCTGATGCAAATATTTTGGTTTGTGTTTTTATTCATAAGTAGCTTTTTTATGTGATGAAATTCGTATCTATTCGTCTCCAAATTTCATGCTTTCAAACTCAAAATTTTCTTTGACGAAATAGAATGCCCTCAAATAAATTGGATATACCATCCACCTAAAATATTTTGTCTTTTGTTTGGGGGCTAAAATATCTGTTCTTCAAAGGATCATAACTCAGAAAGTAAACACAGCGTTTTTTTCAACTTGAAGCAAGGATATTTCAAAATCCTGCAGGCATAATGACAGTTCTGCTGATGAAGACGGTTTCAGCGTCGAAAAGTACATAAGACTGCATATAAGAAATAAAAAATTCATTCCATTTTTTTTGTGCCTGAGTAATTAACCAAAAATTTTATTTTGGTAAAAAGTGGGAGTGGCAATTATTGAACAACACCCACTTTTCGTTTTGCTTTAGATACTCATCAAAATATGTTGTACCATTTGCAAGAAATAACGTTTAATATAATTTACTTGTATGGGAGGTTCCACGCGCAACGGCCATATTTTGCCCACTTTCAGAACAGGGATGCCTTATAGCAAATAAGCTCCCCACAGTTAATTTCAGAATGATTGCTTAATTAGTTTTCTTTTTATGTCGTATAATGTTTCTGTGGGCGGTACCACACCCTTCAACGAGTTTTCATAAAATAATAATATTGCATATAAATCCTTGTTTACAGAGGTAACGTCTCCGAAATTTTCATTAAATTTGTTGGAGTCATTTTCGAGTAATATTGAATCAAAATTGCTCGCAAGTTATGACCAAATCAAATTTAAAATTAAGGGCGATGTCACGCCACTTAGTGGAGAACTGTAAAGTCGAAACCTAGTCCATTCTATGCTAATGTGTATCATTTTGAAAAGTTTCATTAAAACCGGTTATCGAGAAAAAGTTTGGCCACAGATAAACCCAATTACATACTGCTGCACTATTATTGGAAGGAATTGTTTTTAAGGAGTAAAAATAAAATCCATCTATGCAGACAATTTTTGAGCATATCAACAAGCACAAATAACCTAAATGAAGGTGGTTAGGTATTAAAATATAAAATTTCACATTAACTTAAAAAATTAACGGAAAAAATAGCACTACAATTCAATTATGTAATTAAAAAGTTAACAGTGATCAGAATTAAGGAGTTTGTTCAATATTATAATTGTGAAGTTGATGGTGGTTTATATTGTTCGAAGTACTTTTATCCTTATTTTGGACCCAATTTGCATGAAAAAAGCTTTCAATGGAACTTCAATGAAACACTGCACTGTGGGATGTAGTTCCAGACCCCTAGAACGAAATTTTAAAATTTTAATTACATAATTGAATTATGGTCCTATTTTTTTTACCTCTTATTTTTTAAGTTGATGTGAAAAATGTTAAGTTTTTTCCAAAATTATGAAGGAATCTTGCATTTTTTACCTAACCACCATCATTTAGGTTATTTGTGCTTTTTGATATGCTGAAAAGTTGTTTACATGGTTGGATTTAATTTTTACTCCTCAAAAACAATTCCTTCCAATAATAGTGCTATTTTTTTCTGTCATACATAAGTACATACAATTTTGTAAATATTTGAGAAAAAATTAATATCCTTTTCTTTATTAAGATGGAATTGTTATCCTGCTGCATACCAATCAAAAACTATCCCATTCCCTTTGGTTCTTCCTCTAAGTCGAACCTCGAATTTGATTTGGATATTCAAGCAATTTTGGAAAAAACTGTGTTCGGGGCGGACATTATTTCAAAAAATAAAAATAACCAAATGCTTTCAAGCTGCGAACAAGCATTTATTGCCAAAAGTATTGTAGAATACTTTCAAGCGAACAATAAAAAGATGTGCCCTAAGACTATGGCAAATGTGGCAATAGAAATAAAAAAAGTTTTCCCGAATGAAGATGAGAACACTTACTATGTGCCAAGAAACAACGGAAAACAACCATCTGGCAAAATATATGACCGCTATTTTAATGTTGGATACAAACGAAAAAAAATGTTGGTTGATTCAATAGGACCTAAATCTCCAAATAAAACTGTGGCTCAAAATATGAATACGACTGGCTACCAAGAATATTCAACAAAAAAACAATTCTTGACATTTAATATTCCTGATAACATAATTGAAATATGGAAAGAAACGTCTCTCTATCGAATGAGTGAACAAAAATATCCACTTAACGCATTTTTGACATCTTGGCCGCGGTACAAAGATTCGACTGGAGATATTCTTATAAACATTGATTTTGCCACATTGTATCCAGGAAAAGAAAACAACATTTTTGAGAAAATTGACCATTGTGAGAACAAAATAAATAATTTGTTTTTTCCTTCTGTAATCAAGGAAAAGGTTTTTCTGGAGTTTTACAAAAACATGGTTTTCAATAAAATTGGAGCAGGTAAATGGACTGAGTTACATTACAAACGTATTTTAACTAATAAAATTTGTAACAGATTCAAGATACTTCTACTTTTTTAATTTGTTGCATACACTGATATTACCGCCAAGAATCAGTAAAAAATGCAAGCCATCAATAACTGACGCACAAAAAGATATGTTCGTTCATTTGGTGAGCTTAAACGACTACAAGCAAAAAGAAGAAGAGCTCAAGAACCTCCACATTGCAGAAAATTTGAAGTTGCAGCCAAAAATTTTTGTTGTAGGAGATTGTACTGACAGATTGAAGGAGTTTTATGTTTACGTTGAGGGAACATTATATAAATCTTTAACACTTCTTAAAGCCATAGATTTAGTCATTAAAATTTGTTTCGTTTTTAATTTAGAATATTCACAAAAGAGCAAATATGTGTGGCTGTTCATACAACAATTTATTTATGATATCCCTTCGGAGGAAAGAGTACCCAAAATAGAAAATATTATATCAAAATTAAAAAATGAATCAGACTGAACGAAATTTTGCCAACACACATATATGCTCATTTTGTGAAGACACATTCCAAATTGTTTCTGACTTTCTCGAACACATTAAGTATAAACATAAAACTCCTGCAAGCTATCAATACTTATGTAAATTTAATTTATGCAACAAATATTTTCAAAATATTTATAAATTTAAATCTCATATTCTTAAACACGGTTTGAATGAAAGTGAGATTGGTTCTGAAAATGCCAAAAGAGTTAAAAGATTGCCTGATGCCATTACTTCTGTGCCAACTACCAATTTTGATCCATGTGCCCATTCCAGTATATTTAATGTAGATCAAAGGACTTCCTTGAGTACAGAGTCTGTTCCAATACATGCGAATCAAATTGATATTGATAATATTAAAAAAAGTGTATCTGCAGCGGTTATATCTTTTGCTCTAAAGCTACATACCAAATCCAACGTTACTAGAAAGAGTATTCCTGAAATTCAAAAATTTGTAGAAGAAGATATCTTATTACCATTATGCAATATTTTGAACGAGTTTTTACCATTCATTGCACCTGACCTAAGGTCAACATATAAATCAATAATAGACTTCACCAAAAACCCATTTAGTGAGATCATATCTGAATATAAGTTTTTAAAAAAAATTGAATCGCTTAAAATTTTTAAGTACCCTAAACTATTTACAATCGGTAGACAATTAGACGAAGTTTTAGTTTGTGGAGATCCAACTTTAAAAGAAAATTTAATCGAAGGATGTCTTTCTGATATAGGTTTCCAATTAAAAAAGTTTTTTGAATCTCCATCGGTTTTAAATAAGACTCTTGAAAATGGTACAAACCATGTATAAACGATCAAGAAATTTGTTCATGGCATCCGATTTGGCTATAAATTGGCATAAGCAATAGCTGCATAGTGGAAAAAATTACTACCAAATATTTTTTCAAAATTTAAAAAAATGGCGGAGATATGGGACTTTGAAATTTTTAGGTTAGTTTTTTTTGAGAAGCTATAACTTCGGTTGCATTTATCCAATTTTCAATTTTATGGTGTTAAATGATTTGTCTTAAAACAGACTTTAAAACAAAATCTAGCAAACATTTTTTTTTTCTTTTTATATATAGTTTACACTGAAAAAAAAAATTTAAATTGAGTTTCCCAAAATACGTCCTTTTTAATATTTTTTATTTTTCTTGTAAAAAAAGCTACAAGTGTAACTTACCAGTCCTCCAAAAATTGGAGTGGGCCTGCCAGTGGTTCTCCAGAAAAACAATAAAATGTAGCATCTTCCCCAATTTTTCAGTACATTTTTTTAATTTAAAATTTTTATTAAAAAAAATTTTCAAATGCTGAAAATAGTTTATTGACTGTTTTTTTGCTTGTATAGTACTATTATAAGTACCAACGCACTTTTTTCAAATTCAAATTAACGTTTAATTAAAAATTTCAAATTCAAAAAAATTGTACTGAAAAATTGCGGCAAAAGCTACATTTTATTGTTTTTCTGGAGAACCACTGGGAGGCCCACTCCAATTTTTGGAGGACTGGTAAGTTACACTTGTAGCTTTTTTTACAAGAAAAATAAAAAATATTAAAAAGGACGTATTTTGGGAAACTCAATTTAATTTTTTTTTTTCAGTGTAAACTATATATAAAAAGAAAAAAAAAATGTTTGCTAGTTTTTATTTTAAAGTCTGTTTTAAGACAAATCATTTAACACCATAAAATTGAAAATTGGATAAATGCAACCGAAGTTATAGCTTCTCAAAAAAAACTAACCTAAAAATTTCAAAGTCCCATATCTCCGCCATTTTTTTAAATTTTGAAAAAATATTTGGTAGTAATTTTTTCCACTATGCAGCTATTGCTTATGCCAATTTATAGCCAAATCGGATGCCATAAAAAAAATCTTGATCGTTTTGAAATGGTTTGTACCAAATATTGAAAACATAAAATTCGGAAAACGATTGAATCATTTTATAATGGGAAAAATGTGGAAATCTAAATTAGAAAAATATCACGATAAGACTGTTTTTCCGTTGTTTCTGTATTTTGATTCATTTCAAATAAATGATGCACATGGTCCCCATAACGACTCCGTTTGTGGAATTTATTTTACAGTTCCTGTTATACCCCAACACCAATTGTCTCATCTAAACAATATTTTTGTGGCTGGATTTGTCAAATCAAAAGACATAGGCCATTTTGGGAACAGTTCAGCACTATACAATCTTGTACAATGTATTGAAGACATATCAACAAATGGAATCGATATCAGTATTGATGGAAGTACAAAAAAGATTTATTTTTCTCTTGGACAAATATTAGGTGACAATTTAGGACTAAATGAGGTATTAGGATTTGTGCAAGGTTTTAATGCTAAATATTACTGCAGAATTTGCACAAGAGAAAAACGAGAATGCCAAGTTGATTGCATAGAGGTTCCTGAAAGCTTACGGGACATTTCCACTTACGAAAATGAAATAGTAACAATGGCGAATCAGTCTGGTGCAACTTCGACAAAAGAAAATTCAATCTGGAACACTTTAACTAATTTTCACGTAACTGATAATAAGGCTTGTGATATTATGCACGATATCTTTCTAGGCGTTGCAAGATATAACTTATCAAAAGTTTTAAACTATTTCATTTATGAAAAAAAGATTTTCACATTAGAAATTTTTAATTACCGAAAGCAAATGTTTGCTTACGGGTCTCGTTTCAGTGGGGATGTTAGCCGTCCTTTTGAAATAAATCATATAAAAAATGGAAATATAAAATTGAATGCCGCTGAAATGAAAACTTTCTTGCATTTTATTTTATTAATGATCGGCGATTTAATTGATGCGTGTGATCCAGTTTATGATTTTTTAATTAAATTTGTAAGAATAGTTGACATCGTTGCATTAGACGAATTTGATTCGCGGATTTTAAGTGAACTCAGAAATTTGATTAAAGAGCACAATAAGTTTTTTTCAGAATTCTTTAATGAAACATTAAAACCTAAATTTCATTTCATGGTGCATTACAGTACTGTCATAGAAGAAATTGGCCCACTGAAGCATTTTTGGTGCTTTCGGTTTGAGGGCAAGCATCAGTCTTTTAAACAGTACTGCCACGTTATGAATTCAAGGATGAATGTCCCTTTAACTTTATCTATTAAAAGCTGTCTTCAATTTTCGCATACAGTACTTCAAAACACTTTTTTTCAAAATGACTTCACAAAATTAAATAAGAAAACGCCTCTTGATTTAACTGCACTGCCTTATTACAAAAATTTGTGCACACCATTAACTGTTGGATTTCAAGTAGAAAGCATATGCTATAGAGGGAAAGACTTCATACAAAACCAATATGTTAAATCGGGTTCAATTATGAAAATCTTGCACATTTTTCTTGAGTCCGATAAAAATTGCTTCCTCATATGCCAAGAAGTTAAAACACTTTTTTTGGAAAAATTTCAGTCGTTCCAGATTCTTCACGATCTTAACTGTTTTTATTTTAAAAAAATTGAGAACTTTTTTATTTCCGTTGAATCAAAAACACTTAATACCATGGAAAGTGTGCTTCGATTTGAAAAATAATAAAAAACTGTTATTCCTTACAATCCCAAAATATGTAGTGAAGCGGTAATGGAAAAAGATATAACTGCCTTTCAGATAACACTCGCTAAAGAATACGCAAAATGGGAGATGATAGTTAAATCTTATATCTATTTAATTTGCTTTCAGAAATCTCTTTTTCTTAATTTTTAATTTAAATTTAGAATCAAATTAATTTTTAAGTATCTTATATGTTTTTTCTAAAATGGTGTTGTTTATAAACTTGTTAAAATAATTTGTTTTTAATATTAACAACTACTTATGATACTGTTATTATGAAAATAAAATGCATAAATCAAAAATGTGGTTATATTTATTTGATCTGCTCAGAAATTATTGTGGTAACAACTTTTTTCTTGAATGAACAATTTACGTTCTTAAAATTTCGACAATTATTTATTCTTCGCTCAACTATTTCATTCTTAAATGTTATTAAGAGTTTCGCTTTTGAAACAACAATTTTCGTTCTTAAACTTTCAACAACTTTTTACTTGATTTAAAAACTTTTCGTTGTATTTAATAAACAACAATTTCGTATTTAAAACAAGAGCAAAAGTTGTTGGGCAGATTTCAACCAACGGAAATTCTTGAATTAAAACATAAAGTTGTTGGCAATACAATTTTTTTTTCTGTGTGTCCGGTTAGCCTTTTGATATAAATGAATAATATCTAAGAATACATTTCTTAAGATAATAGACCAAGTAATACTTATTATAAGTTTTAGAAGGTAAGACCGTTTAAATTTAGAGATAAACTCATTTAAGCTATAACATTTTTTAAAAGATTTTCGGAAGAAATTTACTTTTCCAAGATATTTTTCGTGGAATTACCTTACTCGTACTATGTTTTTTTGGATTTAAAAGGCATTTTTAAAGTATTTCATTACAAATATAACAGGGGTATTCCCGATCTCAAGTATCGTACTGGTTAACAGAGTAACAATATACAACGCTAAGAACAAAATGTACGCAAGTTACTGTTAATCTTTTACCCTTTGGGTTAAACTATTTTCTTGTGTAAAATATTCTTATACTCTAAATAAATATCAATATTTTCGCAATGTTTAGTGTTAAGAAATTTGAAAAAATTAATAAAAATAAATTAATATTTAGTATGTAATCAAGCAAAAGTTTTGCCAATTTGGAAAAAAGTCATAACTTTCTTACACAACCGTGTGCTCATAATTTTGGTCAACCGTGTACACTTTACTCCAAATTGTGAATAACTTTAATATAAAACTCAAATACGATTAAATACATCATTATATTTTACTTCAAAGCAGAAGAGAATTTTATGTTGAATAGTTTTTTGAAAAATTCTTTATTTAATTTATGAATAATTTTCGTTCTCATGACCACAAATAATTTGATTTGATTTTAAGTTTTTCGGGGTTATCCCTAACTCTGATTTTTTTGTTCTTGAATTCATGAGAAAAATTATTTGCTTAGTTACATTTACTTCGAACAAATATTACATCAGACTTGCTGTTACCGTATGATTCAGCATTCTCATTTAGATATTTTGAAAAAGCTTAAAAATTTTTAATCAAATTATGTATTCATCATCAACTTCTTCGAGTTGGAGGAAAAGTTTCAGATATTTTTTTTTTTTGGAAACTGCTGCTTTAATAAATGTTTTCATATATGTAAAGAAAACTTATAAATTAAAAAAGAAAAAAATTTATTATATTTATTTATTAAAAGAAATTACATTTAATTTAGTGATTTTTAAATCCTCTGAGGGGATACGTATTTAATCTTTGAAATGTTGGCTATCATTTGTGTGAATGATAACCTTGGATCAACAATGCCCCGAGAAGACCATTTAAAAAAAAAAAAAAAATATTGTATTGTTTAAAACGCAATAACAATAACCTTACTATATTTTAAGGTGTGTCCGGGTATATTGATATTTTTATCTTAATTCTTTTGCATTCCCTGTTAGTGACAAAATACGGTTTTATACCCTGTATTCACTTCGTTTAGTATCACAGTCATAGTAATATTTGACGCTTCTTTCGGCAAAAGAGTGTAAATATGTACTATGTAGAAATGGCTTCTTTACGTAAGGTCAAGATCAAAATTAGAGGAATTTCGACAACAGGAAATGGCACCTCACATACAGCAAAAAATCACTACGCATTAGAAAATTTGAAATTTCTCATTTAGGAAAGAAATGTACATAGTCCAGACGGATTTTGATGGACGTGACATGTGGGCAACAACTTTAATCGGTTATTGCAAAATATCGAATTTAATGGAGCAGATCCATTCTGGAACTATGTGTTAATCCCATAGGGTCTACCGTTAAAGAAGAAGATAAAAAAGTTATAGTTTCTCACTAGGGGTCACCAAAGGGGAGAAATACTTAAATCTTTAAAAAAATGCAAAAAATATGCAATGTGAGAAGTCTTCATTGAATGCAACGAATTTTTAGCTTTCGCGATGAAATTTTCGATTTTTTAATGTTCAGGAGCTATAAGCGAAATTTTGTAGCAAATGTTTCTGTGGTAGGGGGGGGGCTAGTGTGGACAATTTTTATATAATTACAAAATTATATATGTAAATATATCATCTTTGTAATAAAGTAATTTTTAGCGATTACTTATACCTCTTGTCTTCATAATTGCATCAATAGTTATAATTTTTTATTTTCATAAATGCACTATTAAATTATTTTAAAAAGAGTTTACATTTGTCCACACTAGCCCCGTATAAGGGGCTAGTGTGGACAACCATTGATTTAACTGGGGGCTAATGTGGACACCATAAAAAACTTGATAATTCATACAAAAAAGTTAAGAAAGAGTTCAGATCCGTGTTTATTCAAGAAAATAATGATGTAATACAAATAATAATACGAATAAAAAATTAACTGCTATCCCATGTTGTATTTGGAGAAATTTATATCAAACTTCATATAACTTGCTGATCGCGATGTTTTCGACAGTTGTTGTAGTTGTGGCAGCTTTGCCACTATTTCATTTCAGTAAATTTCGCTGGTATTCGGTAAATCGGGATACGTGAATCTGTCGTCCTTTCTTTTTAGTAACGTACTTTCTTGGAACGGCTTTTAGAAATGGTCTGACGATTTCTGGAGTCATTTCAGCTGTTGCGGACATGTCCACACAAGCCCCATTTAAGTTGTCCACACTAGCCCCTTCATGTCTTTTTAAACAAAAATATTTTTTTTTTTAATCTTACGGTAAAGTTCTTCAAAAATAATTTCAATGGTTTAAATAAACACTATTTTAAATTGTATTATCTATTAACACTACAGCAGAAAAATAATTAGTTTAAAAGTATCACTGAAATTACGAAACAACAAAAATATTACTTTTTGCTGCGTAAAACTTGTTCGGTCACGTTATCATGGAAAGCTGAACTGTCAACAAATGAATTTTTTTTTTGGTGATGCAGAGTGCAAATACCAACTTGAAAAATATGAAACAGAAACAAAAAATTCAAAAGGGCGCAAAAATTTGAATTTGTCCACACTAGCCCTCAGTCCACACTAGCCCCCCCCCCCCCCTCCCCTATGTCAATTTAAATCAAGAATGCGTTATTTTTTTTTTATTTTTTATTTCAAAAAACTTCAAAAATACATTAAAAAAAAATCTTACGTGCAGGAGAAAAACGATGAGAAATGCGTATTTTTTTAAGTCAATTTTAAGCATATGTTGGTATTTGAATTATGCTATTAAAACAAATTTAGTTTTCTGTGAATCCAATAGTCTGAGTGTTTTTTTTTTTTTTTGCCATTTCTATCAGATTAGGTAGGAAACGAAACCATGTATCAAATTTCAGGGAATCGGAAGGAGTGTGGCAAATCTTGTATCGCTAGGCTTGGAAAAGCTAAATATTCAAAGAATAAACTTTAAAAATTTGGGGCCTTTTACACACTTTAAGAATTTTTATAAATTAATTACTAAAAAATGTACAAAATCATCAAATTTGACTTGAGAATCTGTTTAATCGTTTCACTAATAACTATTTTAATTTTAATAGTTTAAAATTTCGAGTTATCGGATTTTTTAACAAAAGTCTAACCATACTTACTGAATGTTCGGTTTTGTAAGTGAAATTAAGTAAAGTTTGATTCTGCAAATGCTAAGGGTTTAATAACAAACTTTTTAATATTTAAACTGGGTATCACTCTTAGACTTTGCTAGTTTTGTAGAAAATTGTGAGTTAAGTTCAACGTTACCAAAAACTCGATTTGTAATAAGTATTTTGTCTGATGTCAGATTTTGCAAATTGACTACTCAATTATAAGTTATCGACCAATTAAAGCATTATATGTATTAGCAAAAAAACATTTTGAATATTTGACCTTGTGCATCAATAAATACTCTTCACTAAAATGAAAATGGTGCAAGTCCAAAACGAGTCAAAAGTAATGTCATTAATTGGCTGACATTTTGTTAGGGATGTATAAAATTTTAAGAATTTTTAAGTGTGTTACTTAATGACATTTTATATTGAAAATTGATTTTATTTTAATTGAACTTTTAGTCATATATTTGCAAAGATCGATTTACATATAAATCTATCAATGCATTTTTCTAACACATAATTATGACAAATCAAGGAACGGATTAAAAACACGGCTATAGTGACATATGTTTCGTCTTTCGCCACAAAGACTCATCAGACTATTTTTGTTGTAATTATAATTATATTTATTTTACTTAATTAATTATAATTGAAAAATTGCAAGTTTGAAAACTTTTTGTGTTTTTGGTCTGGGCGGGAGACGAACCAAGGATCTCCAGGTTGGTAGCAGAAGTCGTTACCACTGCACCAGCCTTGCCCGGCTGCGAAGCCGACTTTTTGCCAGTTTTATTTGTGTGTTAATACGTATTGATATATCATAATTGTTGTTTTGTGTTATTTATTGATATTTGGTATAGTTGTTCCTTTGGAACAAATTCAATACCGATTGCAGGTGTTTCCACCTTATCAGGGCGTGTTCTCCCAAATAACTTTAAGAATTTTTAAGTGTGTTACTTAATGACATTTTATATTGAAAATTGATTTTATTTTAATTGAACTTTCCTTGATTTGTCATAATTATGTGTTAGAAAAATGCATTGATAGATTTATATGTAAATCGATCTTTGCAAATATATGACTAAAAGTTCAATTAAAATAAAATCGATGTATAAAATTGATTTCTGTTTTCACGAAAAACTTACTCGATGATATGCAGTTGTTGAAATTAAGTTGAAACAATTATATCGACCAAATAACCGATCATTATGGCACATAATTTATATGACATTACTTTTGCCTCGTTTTGAACTTGCACCATTTTCATTTTTAACGGCTCATATCTTGAATAATAAACAATAAGTACTGTCCCAGAAAAAATTTACACTTTTGTTTCTTTCGATTTTGATTTACCTAGTCATGGTGTTGGTCGAAATATGGGTGATAGTTTTTCTGTATAATATGACGTTTAAAAATATATAAATAAAACTTCATAAGCTGGTTTTGTCCAATCACATGGAAAAACCAGAATAAAAATGTTTCGCTATAGCTAAAAAACAGGTGCTTAAAAACGCACTATCTAAAGAGATATTTTGAACTAAAGAAATGGTCAACTTATGTTACGAAAAAATATATCAACTAGAAAACCTGCCTTAGGCCCACAGTTGGTGAAAAATCTGAAGCAATTCTTTAAGCAGAGCTAAGACACTTCAGTGCGAGATATTGCTGTGAAGGTAAATACCTCGAAATTTACTATACAAAGACTTTATAAGAAAAGTAAACTGGAGACCTTGAGCGTTAAAAAGTACTGAATCCTTCCGATGAAAACAAATAAAAAAATAAAAATCAGCGGGGATTTTTTTATTGATGAAAAATAAAGTATAAATTCTTTCTGGGACAGTCCTTATTTTCTCGAACCTTAAACATGACAATTTCTGAAGCCACCTTTTGGACTCTAAGTTTCGAGAAAATAAGTCAAGCAGATTAAGATTATGATCATGTGTGTCGGAAGAAATTGCTTATGGCAGGCTTATTATTATCCAAGATGTTTAAGGGATGCTTTTTGAAAAGAAGAAAGCAATAAATAAATAAAATAAATACAAAAATAAAGTACATATGTTTACCTGTTTAAGTTGATTCCTTTTATTTGAAAATAAATTCGCACTTTGGGCAGTTTTCACAAAATTGTTGTTGTTCTTTAATTTGTTTTTTTTTATTAATTTTTTAATTTAATTTAAATCCAGTCATAAACACTCCTTTTTTTTATTTTTATGCACTACGTTTACACTGAAAATTGTTTTATTACACTATAAAAAATAACTCTTTGAGTTCCGGTGAGTTTGCGTGAAGACCAATGACGTTTATTTTATTTGTTTTTGTTTTTTTTTGTCGATTTTGTTTTTATTTCTTATTTACCCTGTGCTGGCTGATGCTACTGCAAATTCCAACCACGTTGCCAATCGGCTGAAAATTGAATTTAATTGGATTTAAATGGCGGATCAACGCACACAAACATACACTTAAGCGCGCGCACACACACACGTTATAAAAAATGTAAGATAGCTGCTTGCTTCCGGCGTACGGACGTATGATAGGCGACAAAAAACGAAGTAGTTTTGGGGCCAGTCGAAAAGGATTATAATACTCGTCGTACACTTTTAAGACTTTCTTGCGACCAAGAGCAAGGAGCGACGTATGACGTAGAGCGAGAGGGGCCAACCAACTAATGTGATTTTCGGCTGGATGCTGTTGGTTTTGCGGCGGCGGAGAGTGCAAGACGTTTGTACTCACAAACTCACAAAAATCGAATTTTTGTTTGCGAAGGCTGACTACTTGATTTATTCCTTTTATTTATTTTTTTTTCTTTTTGTTGTTGTTTTACGGTGGAGGTGATGGCGATGGTGATAGCGGTTTTGTTGTTTTAATTTTGAGTGGATTTACTACTCTGGTTTGCGTTTCTCCAGGTTTTTTGCGTGTTATTCGCACAGTTGTGAACTCGACGAAATTGCACAAATGACTGAGAAAGGATCCCGTTGTGCAGCGATTCTTAAAAGAAAATAATTTTGTCGTCGTCGTTTTTTCTATTTGACGAATTTCGCCATTCGGTTTGTTTTTGTATTTTCATCGTGTCACCATACCATTGTTGAGAAGGTGAGTGGGAGGGAAATGGGCAGACAACTTTGTTGTTGCTGTTCATTAATTTTGTTGTTGTTGTTGTTGGTAGTACGCGTCGTATGCATGATGTTTGCAGTGTAAATGAGTTGCACTTCGCTCTTAAGTGCACATTTAAACTGATTTATATGATTATGTATGTGTTCTTCTCAATGAGAGAAAATTGTGTATGAAATTGAGCATTGTGCTTGGCTCACATGTCAAAGAGTGAAAATCTGGTGAATAATTTGTTTAGACTGCACAGTAGAGTGATGAAAAAAACAATGAATTTCGGAAATTCCCTGATTGAATGTGAACATCTGAAAGATGTAAAAAAAAATTGAACTGAGGGTTTTTAAAAAAAATTTTGAAGGTCAAAAATTTGGAAATATTTTTAGATCACCCATTTAAACTAAGTTTTTGGAAAAAGTGTTCAAAAAGACAGGAGCTAATGGTTTCTAATATCAGTACATATGTGTTTATATGGTTGATGTTATGTTTGATACAGGGACGTAATTGTGGAGCATGCTTTGGGGGATCCAACAACCTCCAGATATATTGTAATCACCTTGCGAAAGGACTTATGCGCACGGTTGCCACACGAACATTTTTTTTTTGGACCATAATTTAATGATAAAACAGATCCAAATTTTTGTATTGTCTTTTATTTAATAATATTTACAAGTCTAGTTTAAAAAAAAAATTGTTAACTACAACTGCCCAAATAATAACAATCTTTTGAATCAAACAATTTAAATGTTTGGTATGGTCCTAGGACCTTCCGCGTGATAGATAGAACACGGTGCTTTTTTGAGAATTTAAATAACGATAACAACACCCCCCTGAGATTATTTTATATTATGAAAGCATATTAAATACCGCATTATTATGGTACATTTAAAAAAAATCGTTAGAGCGCACTAAGGGAAATTTGAACATGTTTGCTGGCCAAAAGTGCAAAAATAAAGATATTGAGCTGAAATCTTGTGGAAATTTTTCTAGGAGTGTAGAGAACATCATGTTTTAAAATTGGTCAAATTGGACAACTGTCATGACCCTTTTTCAACCTCTTTTCAAAGAAATTATTATAAAACATTTTTTATTAAAATTTGGTATGGTATATTCTTGTCTTAGTATATACATACACACAAATGTGCATATATTAACAATAACAGTAAAATTATAGAGATCTAAAAGCATACTATATTAAAAACTAATTTTTTCAAACATTACATTAACTGAGCTAATTAAAAAACATAAGGAAACTTTATAAATTCATGAGTAAAATACATATTAAAAGCTCGAAATTTTCCAATACATTCTCGAACTTTGCGTTTATTATCGTACAAATATCATTACTTTCTGCTTCATCTTCATTTTGTATTAGTTTGCTTAAACTATCTTTCTTATTATTTTCAACGCAACTTAATAAATTGATGACTTCTAGTGCAAGTAGTGCTCGCTTTTCTTTTTTTAACCGTTTACTTAAAGAAATACTGGAAATGGCGGGATCTGAGGTATTCAAAGTTCTAATAAAAACGTCAGAAAGATTTATTGTTTTGTCACATTTGCGAGCGTGATGCAGTCTATCTCATTTAAAAATTTTATTCCGACACTCATCTACGTCTTTTCCAAAGTATCCTATCGGAAGTACCATATTTTGAATAGTTTCCTTAAAATGAATAAGAACTTTGTGTCATCGGATACCAGGGATACTTCTTTTATGATATCAGCAGTCTCAAAACAAAATTTTTAAAAGTATTGCAATGATATACGAGTGGTTTTCCCCATTTTTCTATCAAATGTTTGTAAAAAGCTTTAGACTTTTCACCTAAATATTCCGCAAACGAGTTCGATCTATCACCTTTATTCAAGAGATTTATCAAATGATTTAAAACTGCTGACTCTTTGTCTTCTTCGGCTCTCCAGATATCAAATAAGTCTGCATTTCATGTTGAGAAGTTGTCTGAGAAAAATTACGATTTCCGGGTTCACCAAAACTTAAATTTAAAAAAAAAATTTTACGATTTAAAGCTTATTGAAGAAAACGTAAATTTCTTTAAAACCACTATACGAAAAGACAAATTTTTTTATATACAGAGTAACTACTTTCTATTAGTTCCCGTTTCCATTTTAAATATTTTTAATTAGCTTTGAAAATATTCACTTTCTAATACATGCGAATGTTTTGAGAGGGAACAACAAAATTTTTATTTTTTCAGAAGAAGAAACTTTGACACTTGTGTAGCTGAAGGATAAACACTTTAAGAAAAAACTAAGTATGGGGATTTTCTCTCGCAAGTATTCACATTTGAATAGCATACCCAAAACTTAATTTTTTAAGTGTTTAAAATTCGACTTTTGGCCAACAAACAGGGCAAAATTTCCTACAGTGGAGCAGTTTTTAAAAAAAAATGCATAAAACCGTTAATATTGGAATGAGTAAAATGTTGTGAGTTGACACACAAAAATTTAATTTTTATTATTATTTTTACTAATAATGATTAACACGTGTATATGGGGAAATCTCAGCAAGTGTG
Organism: Calliopum simillimum; assembly: GCA_951812925.1. Classification (NCBI taxonomy): domain Eukaryota; kingdom Metazoa; phylum Arthropoda; class Insecta; order Diptera; family Lauxaniidae; genus Calliopum; species Calliopum simillimum. Next base: position 16,696,382 of record OX638371.1, on the reverse strand, counting down.
ACTTTCAGTGAGAACAGGTCTCGGTTCGCCGAGTGAGCACCCGTTGTATTTCCCATCAATTCTTATATGTCTCGAACATTTATTAAATAATGCTTAATATGAAAACATGTGTGTGCTACCACCAAGAAGCCTTATTTTTTAATTTGTTTGCCGAAATTCGAGCAAAACCACAAATTTTGAGTGTGATATGAAAAAATCGCTTCCGTTATTGAGCTACAACTTTTGAGGCGGTTCAGCGGATTGTTTGATGCTTTCAGGATCTTTAGCATGCGTGTTAAGACGTAAGAAAATCTGCATCCGCAAAATTATTCCTTAACGTTATGACTAAAAGATTTGGCTGAGTAGAAGGGTGTGCCACCTCTGGTTTGGTAGTAACTCACTTGAGAAGATGCTCAAATGGCGATTTTTTATGCGTAATTGTGGTTAAAAAAATGACAAAATTTTGAGAGTTAATGGAAAAAATCGCTTCCGTTATCGAGCTATAACTTTTGAGGAGGTTCAGCAAATTGTTTGTGGCTTTCAGGATCTTTAACATTGGTGTTTAGACGTTGATGTGTCTGATTCGCTAAATTCAGTGCATTCAATTCTCGAAAAATGATTTTTGAAGATATTGGAGGAGGCGATCGAAAAAAGTGAGTTACGCAAGGTGAAAAATACTTCTAATATATCTAAAATTGATAATTCGCGGTCCAAAATAGGGTGCCACATGTTTTTAATTTTGAAAAAGTCAGTCTTGCTGAGATTTCCCCATACATTATAAAAGCATACTAACCCTTTCTTCCCCAAATTATTTCTACATAGCTGTAGGAAATATATGAACAGTGTATTTATAGGTTGTTCTAGATTAAAATAAAATAATTTATAAGTTTTATCAAAATCGGTTCACTGAACCTGTTTTTAGGAGCATATTGCGTATATGCAACATAAGTAAATAAAAAACTCCATAGAAATCGAAATGCTATATACATATTTAAAAAAAAAAATATTTATGGCATTATTTGGCAATTAGTTATCACAAAAAGTGCATAAAATTAATAAATAAACACATTTGGAAAACCTCACCTAAAAAATGAAAACTCTTCAAAATTTTAATTTTTAGGTTTACTTTTACATTTCCTAAGAAAAAAAAATGATTACAGAAAATCTTTATTTAAAAAATTTCGTTAAAATAGGAATCAGCGCAGAAAAATTAGGTTTTTTCTGCAAAATAAATCCAAGTAAAATTTTTTCACCAAAATGATCTTAATTTATGCATGAAAAATAAAGTGTGAATAGTTCATAGCGAAATGTTGTTTGCATAAAAAGTTATTCAAGAGCATAAGTCAAAAAAATCAGTTTTTTACAAATATCACACTAACGGTTACTTTTTCATAAAAGTTTGATTGTTTCAATTATTTAAATATAACTTATCATAAAATTTTTTTGGAAAATATGTATTTGAAATAATCTCTTTAGTTTAACTCCTTTGCTGACCAAAAATAATTTGCTGTGTTTTTTGGAATAAGATCTTTAGACAACATTATGTTATTTACTGAAATGAACTCTTATTTATTTCTAAGCTCAGTCTTTATTAAAGATAAAATAACAAATATGCATTCAGCTATGAGGAAAACACATTATACTATATACATAAGGGTGGGCCGATTTGAAAACTGATCTCGGCTACCCCCCTATGTGAAAGTTCATTCAATTCTATGAACAGTGGTAACATCTCCTAAATTATCATTAAAATTGTTAGAGTCATTTTCGAGAAATATTGAATTAAAATTTTCAATGGTTAAAAAAGGGGCGTGACACTTCTTTGATACCGCCCACTTTTTGATTATTAAAAGGAATTGATAAGCAGTACCTAAGTACCAAATTTCATTAAAATATCTTGCAACATTTGCGAGATATAGCATTAAACGTATTTTGCTTGTATGGGAGGTTCCACGCGCAACTGCGATATTTCGCCCACTTTCAGATCAGAGATGCCCTATTGCAATTAGGCTCCTCACAGTTAATTTCAGAATGTTTGCTTTATTAGTTTTCTTTTCATACCGTTTTATATTTTTGTGGGCGGTGCCACGCCCTTCAACGAGTTTTCCTAATATAACGGCGTATCACATAATAATTTTTGTTTGCAGAGGTAACATTTCCTAAATTTTCATTAAAATTGTTGGAGTCGTTTTCGAGTAATATTGAATTAAAATTTTCAAGGGTGAGAAAGTGGGCGTAGCACTTCTTTGATCCCGCCCACTTTTTGTTTGTTATAAGGTATTATTAAGCCGCACCCGCTTACCAAATTTCATCCAAATAACTTGAATGGTTTGCGAGTTATGACTAAATCAATTTTAAAATTTAGGGCAGCGCCACGCCCCCTGGTGAGCATTTAAAAAGTTCAAACCTAGCTCATTCTTCATTGTATGCTAATATATAACACTATTCTAAGTTTCATTAAAATCGCTGCATTCGTTCTCGAGAAAAATTTGGGCACATATATATTTATATATCACGCCTGTCCTGTGGGTGATTTGAATAAAATTTTCGAGTACCCCATTTTTTTTACGGAATTCTGTTAAACATCGTATTTCGACATGTTTTCAATAAAAAATTTCAAAATCCTTAGAGCACTTCGGAAATGATCGGCTAATGAACGATTTCCATGTTGCATTAGCCGAAGCAAAAAAGGATAATTCTGAAAAATAGTCCCAAATGAATTTTTTTTTCCGGAATTGTATTCACTAATGCATAAAAAATAACGTGTGAAAAGTACATTGCAAAATCGTATGCCCAAAAAAAGTTATTCAAGGTCAAAAGTTGGGAAAATAAATTTTTTTCAATTATTTCGCTTACGGCTGCAATTACGAAAAAATAGTGATTGACAGTTATTTGCCGAGTACACAGTTTTTTAACTTCAATGATTTACTACGAAAAAGCTTCACTCATTTTTTTCTTATTACTCATGGTTTAGGAAGTATGTCAATTTAAAAAGTTTTAAAACTTCGCGATATTTATATGTTGTACGTTTTAAATTGAGATAACTCTCGAACGACTAATCGCACAAAAAAAGTAAATATATACTTGTTTGTAGAAAATTATATTTCCTACAAACCATTCTCAGCTTTTTTCTTCGTGGGACCTATGGTTTAGGAGATATTTTCCACAAACTGTTCAAATTTTGAAAAACTAGTTTTTAATTAAATCTCTGGAGCTGTTTTCGCTTGATAAATTCTAACGGGACCTATTTTATTAACATTTACATGATCTTCAAATAATATTTGATACGAAATAATTATCGAGAAATTTTTTTACTTTAAAAAAAAAATTAAAAAAAATGGCGAATTTTGTGTAAATTCTTTAAGTTTTGAATAAAAAATTTCTTTGAAAGAAGTATGATGAATTTTGGTCTAGTTTTTATGAATTTTCATTAGATTTGAAGACGTGAATGTTCGAAATTTTTACGGTTTTGCCAATTTTTTTTTTTTTTTTAAGTACAAAAATTTCTCGATAATTATTTTGTATCAAATATTATTTGAAGATCATGTAAATGTTAATAAAATAGGTCCCGTTAGAATTTATCAAGCGAAAACAGCTCCAGAGATTTCATTAAAAACTAGTTTTTCAAAATTTGAACAGTTTGTGAAAAATATCTCCTAAACCATAGGTCCCACGAAAAAAAAGCTGAGAATGGTTTGTAGGAAATATAATTTTCTACAAACAAGTATATATTTACTTTTTTTGTGCGATTAGTCGTTCGAGAGTTATCTCAATTTAAAACGTACAACATATAAATATCGCGAAGTTTTAAAACTTTTTAAATTGACATACTTCCTAAGCCATGAGTAATAGGAAAAAAATGTTTGATGCTTTTTCGTAGTAAATCATTGAAGTTAAAAAACTTCGTACACGGCAAATAACTGTCAACCACTACTTTTTCGTAATTGCAGCCGTAAGCGAAATAATTGGAAAAAATTTATTTTCGCAACTTTTGACCTTGAATAACTTTTTTTGGGCATACGATTTTGCAATGTACTTTTCACACGTTATTTTTTATGCATTAGTGAATACAATTCCGGAAAAAAAAAATTCATTTGGAACTATTTTTCAGAATTATCCTTTTTTGCTTCAGCTAAAGCAACATGGAAATCGTTCGTTAGTCGATCATTTCCGAAGTGCTCTAAGGATTTTGAAATTTTTTATTGAAAACATGTCAAAATACGATGTTTAACAGAATTCCGTAAAAAAAATGGGGTACTCGAAAATTTTATTCAAATCACCCACAGGACAGGCGTGTATATATATATATATTTATAAACATACAATTTTAGCTCGTATAAGAAGAGAAGATATTAAACGCAAAATAAAATTTTCAATTGAAAATGCGCCGAACTAAAGTTGAACGTAGAGGTATGGTTCGTTGCGCAAATATTCATAGAATTGAATGAACTTTCAGCCTAGGTTGGTGTTTTGTTTGAAAAAATTCATCCAAAAATATGAATCGTTTATTTTGAAAGTCGGTCATAATAATCGGCTATTTGGCCCATATCACTTTTTTAAATATATAGCATCAATTTCACACCATCAAGTGAACTTTTTGTGTAAACAGAATCCAATTTAATTGATTACTGACAGAATACCAGCCAAATCATATAATGATATTACTTTTGTCTTTATAAAAATTTTAAAAATTTAGTATGAAAACAAAAAAAAATATTGATGAAAGGTACAATTTTCGATCAAAACTGCGCCGAACTAAAGTTGAACGCAGAAGTATGGTTCCTTGGGCAAATATTCATAGAATTGAATGAACTTTTACATAGGGGGGTAGCCGAGGTCAATAAAATTTTCTCCACACAATTTGGCCCACCCTAATATACATGCAAATCAGTCAACTCCTCAAAGCATTTTTCTTCCATTTCATTACTTATGGAACTTACTTTTTCCCAAAAACGGGCAATATACTCGTACATACATATCACTTCTGAGATCACAACTTAAAAGTCTTAAGATTGTGTTATTATTATATCAACATTGTGTTATTATTTTATCAACATCAAATTGAATTAAATAAGAAACATTTTTTATCAAAGGCATTACTGATATTTCAGTTTCAGACAAAACGTTGTGTGGAGTTATAAGACATAAATATTTTAAGCCTTCCCTTCCAAAATCAAACCTTTTGTATTTGATTTAAAAATTCAATAAAAAAATTTATAATGTTGGTTTTAATTGTTGTTTGCGAAGATTCAGATAATTATAATTTATCAGTTTTGAAAAAATGTTCTGCTTTGGTTCCTATAAAAATATTTTTTATGGGTATATACTTCTTTTCGTCATTAATATTAAAGTTTTTTAAAGTGGTAATATTTTTGACAAAATCGTTTAAATTTTTAATAAATTTTCAAAAAGGACCAAAAGAGAAAAAAATACCATTTTTGGTCTTTGAAGACCAAAGTGACAACCATGCTTATGCGTAACATTTATTTCGTGGTTTTGAACCAAACAGTTTGTCGGCTTCCTCCCAAAACAAATGCTATCTACGCCTCATTTTTAGCAATTTTGAGATCGTAATCAAATAAAAACTCTATTATGACGTGATTTTACATGGAATGGCTTTGAGCGACTTGTAAATGATCTTCAAAATTTTTGAAAAAAGTCTCCGGTTTGACATTAATTTTCTAATCTTCAGAGGTAAATAATTATGGAAGTAATTGGATTAACATAATGGGTGGTCTAAAAAGACTTCGTCTTTCATGAGCTTCCCATATAAAACTCGGTTTTTTTTTTCGAAAGGAATGTGTTGACTTGAGTGGTATGTATCCAGAAATCGCAACTTTCTTTAAGTAAGCGTTTGAAGCTAAAAAAATATGTTTGACTTAAGTGGTTTCTGAAATGACCAGTGGCGGATCTAAGCAATTTGCCGCCCTAGGCACTTATTTTTTCGCCGCCCCCCCCCTCCCCCCCTCCTTCAGATTTTTTTTATGGAAAAAGAAAAATAGATTAAAATACATACATCGTTAATTCATACATTAAAAAATGTTTCCTCTAATTTTTTTAACCCTTTCGGTCTATATGTTTTTTTTTCATCCGAAAAATGCAATTTTTTGTTTTTTTGTTACTTATAGTCATTTAATGCCTAATCTATCAAAAGTTTTGAAATTTTTTTTTTCTAAATACGACAACAAATGGCAACAAATGTTCTAAGTGGTTTGAAAATATTGAAGAAAAAAAATTTTATAAATTTTTATTTTGTATTCTATTTTGGTTTAAAATGCATTATCTATCATCTATCTGTAAGTCTGACTATCTGCCCGTCTGTAAAAATCACGATTACGGAAAAACGAATCAAGTTAGCTCGATGAAATTTTGTGGCGAAGTTGTGAAAAAAGTGGCAAGGAGTTGTCTTTAAGCAAAATTGGTTAATGGACACGCCTATCGCCCATACAAAGCAATTATTTAAAACGCAATATTGAGAGTATTAACCGAGATGATGCAAATGGTGCAAGTTCTGGACAATGTATCGACATTTATGTTTAATCATTTTATTCTAGGTAATTCTTTAATTTTATTAAAAGAGAAACAATTTCTTCAAAAAATTATATTCAATAAAACCTCTAATCAATGATTCTTGTCAATCTGAATTTTTTAGGCCAGATACACATGAACCCAAAATTGTGGAAAATTTATTCAATTTTAGATTTTTCTTTCTTAGCGTTCATATTGACTGTATTTATTCTCATTTAATAAATAAAACTTCAAAATTCAAAAGAAAGTTCAAAGAAAATGAAAGATTCTACTTTTTTCAAAATGTGAAAAAATGGCAACTTTTAGCACCATTAAACAAATTTGTTGCCATATGGCTACATGCGCTACATCCGTGTATTTTTTAAATTTTTTATATTAACAGTATTGTAAAGGCATGTTTTCTTTATTGATTACAATATTTAACTTATTTTGTATATTTTGTATATTTTGTAATCATTTTTAATGGATTCAAGAGCTTTGCATATGTTGGGCAAATATTCACAGAGAACACGAGCCGCATCACCATGAGCCGACCATCGCTCGAGGCCGCATAATTCATTCTCACGAATTCCCGTGATAAGAGTTTTTGAGCTTATAGTCCTTTGGTCTTATAGAACAATATCTATTTCAATCACTCATTTTGGCGCCTCCTACAGTCCATTTTGCATTTAATAAGAGTTCTTGAGCTTATAGTCCTTTGGTCTTATAGAACAATATTTATTTCAATCACTCATTTTGCCGCCCTGGGCATTGAGTAAACTTTTCTTAAATATCTTGTATAATCGTCTTAATTTAACCGTATGGTACACTACATGGTTGTTTTTAATCGGTTAAATCGTCCATTCTTATTGCTTAAATAGCGCAGAGTATAAATGTTTTCAAAGTACCATTTAGGTAAAATAAAATCAAGTTCAATACTTAAATTATAAAATTTTTTTTTATCACTCCGAATATTTGCTGCCCCCCCAAAATCTGCCGCCCTAGGCAGGTGCCTACTGGTGCCTTAGGGTTAATCCGCCACTGGAAATGACCGATCGCTTTTATTGTAATGGCGCTTTCATTTTGCTAGTCAGCATCTAATTAAAAGTTGCAAGTCACTTCAGTCAGAAACACGAGCAGAGTGAATACACCATTCCATGAAGTGAATGATTTTTTTAACATATTGTAGTCACGAAATTCGGCAGGAGGAATTTTGCACTTATGTATCCCACTCCACCTGTACGTAAATGTGTCGTGATTTGCAACAATGATGAAAATTATTTTTGAATCCACTATTTAATTTATTTTTTTGTCCTTGTAGTTGGTATATTTCGTATACTGTGCAATGCAACCAAATTGTATGAGTAACAATTTGCTTGTATTGATGTTGGCGCTACTATGAACTCTCTCTCTTTCTATCTCTTTAATTTTACATCTGAGAATTTTCCCCATCTTTTAAGGAGGTGTAAAAATTAGCATACATAATTAAAAATTCATTTCTTTTACATATTTTAGTGCCTACGCTGCTTTTGTTTTTGTCTCTGTCAGTTGCAGTACATTGTTAGCTCTCTGTTGATCCCTGTCACTGTGACAGCGTCTTGTTAGTTTTAATTAGCTGTTTAAAAGATATGAGGAAACTATTGAAAGAAAATCGATAGCTTCAAATTTTAATTGGAAAACAATTTTTCTTTTGTTTTTGCTTGATTTCAATAAGCATTGAATAGAAAAGGATTTGTTGAGAATTTCTAGTCACATAAATTAACAATTAGCAGATAAAAATGTAGTATTTTTTCTGGTTGATTGCTCTGGTTTTCAATATTCGATGTTGGAGCTTTCAAAAATCTTCAAAATTAATAATTTACCGTAATAGCTTGTGTCCTTTAATTCACAAAACAATTTCAATGTGATCGGGTACTTGTTTAATTGTTCAATGAAATTTGATTGGCAGGTACCAAAAATATGTAGGGTAAGGGAGGGAAATATGAACCACCAATCTTTATTTTTAATCTTCGTACCAATCTGAACGGAGTTATCGATTTGGCTATTTTCGACCAAGTGGCACCCTTCATCTATGGCAATTGGCATTAAATATCATTAAAAAAAAGCAAATGGAAGATAAACGGAAGAAAAAAAGGAAGAAAAACTTTAATTTTCCCGCTTATGAAATTTACTGTCAAAAATAAATCTCTTTCGGCCGGTGAAAACGGTTAGGACTTAACTACAGGATTTATAGATCTGGTCACAGTTAAATCTTTGGCGGAAACATAGTATTACGTTTCTTAAATTACTTTTCATATACGGTTGTCAAAAAAGAATGTTTAGAATAAGCAAAGTTTAAGCAAATACTATTCCGATCTGGCAACTCTTTGTTGTAAAAATTAACTGACATCTGTAAGGATCATAAAAAATTTTAACCCATTGGCATGTTTTCATTATTCAACAGTTTCAACGTTAGTAAACTTAGTGCAGAATCGGAAAAGAATCGTTACATTTTACTTTATTTCTTTGAAAACCTCACAGAAAAATTTGTGCGCATTATGGAAAAGGTACTTTATCGGCAAGGATAGTTGGAAAATCGTATGATTCCGCTCTGGAAATTTTGATGTAGAAGACGCACTTAAATTTGGGCGACCATGCACCGAAAAAATGAACCAAATGATTGAAAAGGTGGAGAAAGGCCGACATAGCGAAGATAAAAAGAAAGATTTTACTAAACGCATTTTAGTATGCGAATCTCTTCTGAAACGGAATGATCTCGAACCATTTTTGTACAGGTTGGTTATTGGTGACGAAAACTGGATAACATATAATAATAACATGGAAAACCCCAATATACATAATTTCCCGGAAAAATTGGGAGAACCTATTTGGATATGTTGTTCAGGAGTCTGACTGGTCAAAACTTATTGGTTGTTTTTATTGTGTGAAGATAAGGTCGCTTTCCCTAATCGCGGCCTAAGTTATGATGGCAATTGCCATCTCCCGTAGTGATGAGAAAAATTAGCCTTGGTCTTGCGTCTTCTTCTTGGTCTTGCTAATTTTGCCAAGACGCTGATATTTTTGCAAGACCAAGACCAAGACTGCTATGGTCTTGGTCTTGGTCTTGCTCACGATAATTGTCAAGACCAAGACTACTTTTCAGTCTTGCTAATTTATAGTTAAAAGTTGTTTCACGCCCGTTTTGAAGATAAAATCATCTCTCGATTTCAATTTTGGTATCTTAAAAACCCAACTGCTTTGGAAAAATATGGTTTTGAGTACTCACTATTTCTGAAAATTTTTTCAAGACCAAGACCGAGACCAAGACTTAATGAGCAAGATCAATACGAAGACCAAAACTCAATATCAAAACCAAGACCAAGACTCAATGTGCAAGAACAAGACCAAGACCAAGACTGCTATGGTTTTGGTCTTGGTCTTGGTTTGCTCATCACTAATCTCCCGCTCTAACTTAACCCAAACTAAGGTCCCTTTTCTTGTGGAGCATATCATATGACAATTTGTGCATTGCCCATGCGAATGCAATTTCCGTTCTCTTGAACTAAGCTAACTGGAATACCCCAGAGAACTCAATGCACCTACAATTAATACCAATCCCAAAAAGAAACCACCCCTACTTTTGTGTTGTATTTTAAGCCTCTCTTACGAATTATTAGTGCGCATATTCAATGCCTCTCATTTATTCACTCATCAACCATGCAACAATACACTCACACACCTGCATCCTTGTCAATGTGTGTGTGCAGTCGTGTACCTGTGTCACTGTTTGTGTTCGGCGTCGTGTTTTCAAGTGAAAAATGGTTCCACACACATGGCGCCATTAAAAATTTATGAATGAAAGTTTTGTTATGTCACACATCATGGGGCATAGTTGGTTGGTTGGTTGGTTGGCGTATTGTTGTTGTTTCTTCCTTTTCTTTTCTTTTTTCTGAGGCTATTTTTCGAATTTTAATGGCGGATTTGTTATTTGTTATTGTTACCGTTATTGTTTGCAAATAAATGCGAAACGATACGACCGACGCGACGGTCGGACCTTGTTGAGTCAAACAAACTGCAAATGTCAGATGTTGTTGGTTTTTTATTTTTAAGTTTTTCGTTTTTTTATTTTTCACCGAGTAATTCCACAAAGTGTACAGTGTACACTGTGTTTTTCTATTGTTTATGTTTGGATTGAAATTATTTTATGATGTTTTTCTTTACAGTAGAAAGTTCTCCTTGCATTTCCGTTTCCCGCGCACATAGGTCACATTATGTATGTATGTATGTATGTATGTTGCACTCACACACTGCACTGGCAGTGGCATGTGCATTGTTGCCAACTTCATTACTAATTCGGATCATGTTGTATACGAGCACACCGCCACCACCATTACCTGCGGGAGCTGTACAAATGTCAACCATGGTGTGGGCGTAGAGCAAACGGGACGAGCGGTTTCGCAGGTAGTAATGTGAACTAAGGACTTTGTCTTGAATGCTTATGACTCTGTAAAAGTTTAATGAAAATTTGCATTTGGAGTATTTTCGATCATAGGAAGAGGAAGGAAGGAAGGAAAATGTTACAAGTTGACCTGACTTTTAAATGAGTTGTTTATGTAGTGTGTTGTTGAAGATGTAGTACGTAAGTAGTACATAAATCAAAAAAAAATTTTTTGAGTCCAAGTAGTATCATTAGAATAAATAAAAAAAAAATAAAATTGCAAGGATATTTTATGTCAGTTCCTGATTGATTGAATTGTCAAAATCAGTAATTTATAATTGATAATTTTATCTTATACTTCATATGCTAGCCCCCTTTAGGAATTGAAACAGAGCGGTAATATATTGTATTCACCCAATTTTTATGATATCTTATAATTGGTACACTAGCGTGGTAAATTTTTTAAAAAGTTTGAAATTTATATTCTCCACAGGGCTAATTTTGCTCCAATCATGATAGTTAATATCTTTCCCAAATTTCAATCAAATTGGACCACATTTAGAGATCGCTCAATCAGAGCGACTTTTATGTTTGATTTACATAGTATTTGTATGAAAAAGGAAAGTGACTAAATAAAATGATTTTTTAAACCATCTACGGTCATGTTATTTCCGTACAAGCAAAGAATCTTTAAGATTTTTGTATGATGAACACGAAGGCGTTTTCAGTTTTTCTCTGTGATGTCACTTCAAAATGCAAAAAGGCCTTTATTGATCGCAATCAGGCCATAATAACTCGACAGCAAAACGAAAGTGTTCATTATACAAAAATCTGTATGAGCGATCTCTAAATATGGTCCCATTCGGCTGAAATTCAGGAAAGATATTAATTATCATGATTGAAGCAAGATTAGCCCTGTGGAGGATATTAATTTCAAACTTTTTAAAAATTGCACCACCCTATATGATTTATGTCTTCAGTGATCCCTACTATTTTGTTATGAGGGACATTTTTCTCTAATTGTTAGTGATAGTTGTTTAGACCGTTTACATGCTATGGCCGAATTCTTATAATGTTATAAAATACCAGATTCGGAAACACCGACCCCGAAAAAAATTATAAGGATCCCAAGGGGAAAACTATCAAGCGCTTCTTAAGAAAGCATTTCCAAAGCACTTGTTCCGATAGAAATTTAGAAGCTCGTACACAATGATTTTTTCGATTATCAAGTGCTGCTTGGAAAGACTTGTTTGTTTTAATATTTGAGCATATTTTTAAAAGGAGAGAACAAAATAACAAAAAAAATTTGTTTAATTGGTATGTAAATTTTTTACCCACATTACGTCATTATACAATACATAATTAGAAGGTAAACACAGTTAGAGAACGTCCCTCTTCGCTCAGTAAGAATCGCTCTCTCATCATATGTGGTTGTTGTTATTTTGTTTTATTCTGAGATTGTAAATCTATGTGGTTGTTGTTATTTTGTTGTTATTGTGCCAAAAATTTTGACAAGCTGCGATAACCTCGTACAATTTAATCATGCATTGCACAAGTTTGTAAATTATGTGTCTGTATTTTGCTTTCTTATTTTCGTTTTTTTTTTAGTGTATTTGTTTTTATTTAATTGAATTTAAAATTGAATACACAAATTATCCTTTTATAAAGGCTGTAGGAAATTTTGTTTGGGAAGACATTTTCGTAATATACAAATTTTATAACTCTTCATCATATTAGTCAGTGGTATTGGGGTCTAAGAAGTTTGTAATTATAAGTAAAAATAATACGTTTCTATCTACCACACGGACAGTTCTCGGTACGAGTGCTACTGCACTTACCGCCGCATTACAAATAAGCGCTTCGAAAGACCTTTTTCCGTAAGGCTGCGGTAAGCTGCGGAATGCTTAAACCTTAGGACATACAGCGTTTAAGAGAAAGAATAGTTCTTACGGAGCGAAATCGCTTATAGCTGAAAAAGATTGACGTCTTCAGTAATCCTTACTATTTTCTTGTGAGAGACATTTTTTTTTAATAGACAGTTAATAGATAGTTAAAGGAGAATACATACAATAGATAGTTTTCTGGACGGTTTACATGTTATAGCCACATTCTCAAAAAAGGGGGTTTCTAAAATGATTCAAAAAGGTAGAAAGGGAAGGAAAGGAGAAATTGTTATTTGAGCACACAAAATTGTTTGGCTTATTGCGCTCAACTTTTACTTGACCGTCGAGAATGTATGAATTGATTTCAACAGACTTTGGGCTTATTAATTTCATTGCAAAAAAAGAGGTAAAACACCCCTATGGCGACGATCTCAGACCTAATAAAAAAACAGATGCCAGATTCGAAATTAGTGGCTATAAATTGCTTAAAATACTTTTTCCTGTCAATTTGTTGCAATATTTATTTCCTAACTTACGACTGTAGCTGGAATTTTCTCGATTATTTACGAAACAGCTTCATGAAATGAAAACAAACACAAGCGAAATTCATCTCATTATGTTTGATTTGGTTTTTGACAGGGTGCAATCAAGACTTTCTTCTTATTTTGCATTTATTAACTTCACAATATCATCATCTTCTTGTGGTGGTGAGAACAACACAGATATTGAAATCGATAATATGATTGGCGTTAGATCGAGGTACATATATTGAACAGTAATTAACTTATCGATAATTGTGTATTTGTAATTGTATATATTAATCCTTTAACTCTTCGAGGGATTAGCGTAGCGCCAGAATAAAACGTCTCCATCTTATACGATCCTTTGCAATGAATTTAACTCTTTCTGCAACATTCACGACTCTTGGATTTTTTTCGATGTAAGTATGTATTCTCCTGCAACTCCTAGGAGAAGCAAAGGGTCAAAATGAAACGTCTTCCCGGTTCTTGGATTTCCTTTTCCAGTGAACTTTTCCAGGTGGGGGTCACTTTCGATGCGACAATAATTTCAAGTCTTTGAGTTCAAAATTCTATTGGCTCTATTCTGTCTCTTACCATGCTACCTCACTGCGGTTAAATACCCAATCTTTTACATAACTTCTTGGATTAGCAGACTCACCAACGTTTTATCGAGGACGGAATTTGAAAAGGGGGGAAACTAGAGATGCGATGCCAACTACAGACAGCATAAACATATTCGCAGCACCCCTTCGTTAAGACCCCAACTTTTGACTAAAAATTTAAAATTTCGATATAAGTTCAGAACAGTTCTTTAAGTACAAATAGAACTGACGTTAAATCGAGTTGGAATTGGTTTATAAAAACAAACATGTGAAAACTAGACATAAAACTTTCCAATTTAAATAAAATTTTAAGCTTTAAGTTGGTACTTTTATACATTCACCTCATTGAGGCAATCATTCGAGTAAATTTATATGATATGTGATTAGCATTGAAGTTTCTCGTCACGCTTTATTTTCGACATTTTAGCAATTTTGGTCATCCTTCGCAATGAACTCTTAATCAGCATTTGATCAAAATGAACTCAATTTTGGCTTAGACGCGACAATTTGCTATCCCTAACAAAAATTAGTTTGACCTCATTTGAAGGGCGGCAGCACCAAAATAGTGGAAACATTTGGTGAATGTTATTGACAGCCATTGTATTATCAGTTGTGCATCTGTTGTGGCCGTTGACGTTGATAATGATGATAACTTTGCCATTTGCTGGCTGCGTTGATTTCTAAATCACCATTTGTTGAGTAAATTTGGTTTGTATGTAAATGTTAATGGTAACATGAGAGACGTGTTATCCCACTCATAAACATTTTACGTACGTAATGGTACAATTGTATATGTATTGATGTAGGAATTTCATGATTAATCTAATTAGTAAAACTCTTCTTATTTTGTTTCAATGCTAAATAATTTTGTTTTTGTTTTTTAATTACGGTTTCAAGTTCTTCCCCTAATTTCATTTATCCATTTGAACTTATGAAAGTGTTGTGTATTGTGGGTAAACATTTCATTTAGTAATCTACTCGCATTAATGGATATAGTTTGTTTAAATGAACATGCTTGGTCTTGGTCTTGACCTTGGACATTATGTCTTCGTCTCGATCTTGGTCTTGAAAAAGTTTCTAAAGATTGTTCAGTATTCAAAATTTCCAAACTAAATTTTTAGTTGGGATTTAAGATGCCAAATTTCAAATCGAGTGATGATTTTATGCTTGAAATACTCAACAATCTTTAGAAATTTTTTCAAGACCAAGACCAAGCATGTCCATTAAAACAAATTATATCCATTAATGCGAGTAGATTACTAAATGAAATGTTTACCCACAATACACAACACTTTCATAAGTTCAAATGGATAAATGAAATTAGGGGAAGAACTTGAAACCGTAATTAAAAAACAAAAACAAAAATATTTAGCATTGAAACAAAATAAGAAGAGTTTTACTAATTAGATAAATCGAACTTGGTCGAGACCGAGACTTTATGTCCAAGATCAAGACAAAGGCCAAGACTTAATATCAAAACCAAGACCAAGACTTAATCTCCAAGATCAAGACCAACACCAATTTTTTTCGAATGCCAAAATTCACTGGAAAGGAAGATTATCGGCAACCGTTTGGGGAGGGAATATTTTGATATTTATGGTAATAATTTATTCTCAGCAGGGAATTCGAAGCGCGAATATATGTATAATGCATGACAAATTAAAAACTTTTGTTAATAAAATTTGAAGAACAAAGTATCCATTCTGGAAAGCAATTTTTATTCTCAAAATACTTATGATTGCAAATGCTACATCTCGAGAAAACATTATATTTTCGAGAAGTAAATAATGATAAGTCCAAATATTTGTCGCCTGGGTGAACTTTCATCGAAAAAAATTATGAAATATATCATAAAGGCTGAAGGTCTGAAGTCAGTAAAGGGGCAAAAAAATTCACACGTATTTCTTGAACGATTCTAAGCATTTTATGCTTACTGCACTTTTTTCGTAAGATGCCTTCCACTTGAGTAAACAAAGAGTTTTGCCTTCCGCGGGCGTTCAAAAGCCAAAAACTCTCATCTAGCGACCGAACCCCATCTTGAATCATACATCATTTTAAAGCTTATAAATTATGCTTTCATTTAAAGAACTTTTTAAAAAAATCTAAGGGGGGTTTTTTTAAAAAAAATTCAAAAGTATTTTTAGGTGTAAAAAAATTTTGATGAAAAAAAATTTTTTCACCAAGTCATATTTTTTTATAAAAAGCTATAAATTTTGAAAAAACACACTTTTCCTGAAAATGACTTAAAACGCAAACTTCAACACCCTGTATTTTAACAACAAATGATGCTTGGGCCAAATGCTCCCGTATTATTGTTTTTGCACACCGGATTTACGATATCGCCAAATTTGAGCGACATCGGAGACAAAAAAATTTTGAGCTGGTACACTTGGCGTGTTTTGCTTTATATATATCATTTATGTTTTGTATAGATAAAAAGTTTATGTTCCTTAACAAAAAACACTGAAAAAAATGATTACAAAAATTCTTTATTTAAAAAAGATCGTTAAAATAGGAATTAGCCCAGAAAAATTCGGATTTTTCTGCAAATTTAATCCAAGTATAATTTTTTCAGCAGAATGACCTTAAATTATGCATGAAAAATAAAATGTGAAAAGTTCATAGCAAAATCTTTTACGCATAAAAAGTTATTCAAGGTCAAAAGTCAAAAAAATCAGTTTTTTGCAAATGTCAGACTACGACTAAATATTGCATCGAATATTGTTTTCATTAACAATTTGACAGGAACCATTTATACTTAGTTTTAATTCTGATCAATGAAATTCTACTTTTTTGAGAGTTTTTTATACGCATGTTATTTAGAAATTGACGCACAGCACTGATCACGAGTTGGATCTGTTGACCGATAAAAAAATACCATCGATTTAGCTTTTAAATACCAATCATTACCGCCACACTGAACGTTGCAATGCCATATCACATATGATTAACCTCCATTGGAACGATTTCAAAGCAAAATCATTACTTACTAACATTTGGATATAGTCAAATGAAGAATATCTATGATTATATGTGTGTGTAGTTGCGAGTATATAAATAAAAACAAGTGTTTTCAGAAATGAAATATCAGTTTATATCCGCGATATTGCCGTGAAGAATTAAAAAAAAAAAAAATAAAAACAAATAACCAACTGTTAAAAATTACTCATTGCGCTTGGAAAAACAGTAGTATATTATTAATATTTTTTCAAAAAATGTTTGCCAGAGGGGATTTGTTTTTACTTATTACATTTACCGCGTTAACATTTTGCATTTCGGTTGCACTGGCGCAGTATGGTGGTGGTGTCGGTGTAGGATATGGCTATGGTTATCCGTATGGTTACGGTGGGAGCGGTGGCGGCGGTTCCTATGGTGGTGGCTACGGCGGCGGTTATGGCGGCGGTTATGGCTCTGGCTCTGGCGGTTATGGCAGCATTTGCGGTGGTTACTACGGTTGTGGTTACAGCGGTTATCCCGGATACGGATACGGCAATGGAGGCGGCGGCGGCGGCGCCGGTGGCGGTTACTATTCTCAATATCCATATTACGGAGGGTATCCGAATTATGGTGGCTATTATGGCGGTGGTGGTTACCCTAGTTATGGAAGTAATCCATATTATGGCAACGGCTTAAGTGAGTTAATATTTTGTTGTTCTTTTACAGTCAAACTTCCATATAACGTGCTCGGAATAAGAAAAAAAAATTTTTAGACTCGTCTGGACAATTCGTAGTACAGAAATAATTTTCTTTTTTAATATTTATTAAAAGTAGTTAGTAGTTTTGGTTTGGATTACATTCATCCATTTTTTGTCCTCAACAAAATCTTCCAATCTATTAAGTGAAGTATACACATTAGTCGGTGCATTGCTTCTCATCTCCAGAAACGTTCGAAATTCATCAAATGATGTAGAAATTTGTCCCAATTCTTCTTCATCGCTATCTGAATCTGTAATTATGAAAGTAACGTTCATAAAACTTTCAAAAACACTACAGAGGAAGTGCTCATATGACAGATTAGCCCAATCAACATTGACGTATGCTTCAAATGATGCATCAATATATGATACTGCTGTAATTGCAGCCTGTAAACTAGCTAAATCGGACAGTGGAAGACAGTCCTTATCATTCCAGTGCGCAGTTTCCATCTTTCGAAAATACCGTTTTTTAAAAAAAAAATATTGACTTCCATACTTTATTGAAGTTTCATTTGGCATAAGCCAAATCGCGGGTTTGTTTTCCTCCATTTGCGTCAATATGTTATTCAAGATTCTCTTCATGTAATGCTGTTTTATATTGTCGCCTTGGTTCACATGGCTGAATCATGTTGGGAAGGAAGTAGGCATGCTCAATATTTTGCAGTTTTTCTTTTATATCTCTTGGAAATGCAGTGCAGTTATCAACAAAAAGCAAAACCTTTCCTTCTTGAGGACTCAATATTTTGTCCATGCTTTTTCGTTGAATTCATAATCTACATCTACCATGTAGGACCGACGGAGTCAATTGTCTCAATTGTCCAAACTTTGGTCTAGTTTTTTTGTAAGTAGTCTATAAGTCATCGCAAGGGATCGCAACAAATGGAAATGTCTCATATTGGCCCTATGCTCCTCCTATGAGTTTAAGGAGAATACATACATACAGTTCATAATGGACTACACCCAAAATTAGAATAAATTCACTTAAATTACGAATTCTATACAAAATGGTCCAAATGTAATGCAATGTCGGTCAATTGTATCAGAAATCGTCCAAATGTAATGCATAATTCGTCATTAGTACCAAATGTGGTCCAATTGTGTATCGATTGTTTCAGTGAAATTATAACTTCAGTGACTACGTACTGTTTGGCAGTTTGGCAGTTTGTCGATTGTGAAGAAGAGCAAACGATAGTGTATCGGTCTAGTGACTTGCGCTGCTTGGATAGGCCCGGGTTCAAATCCTAAACTCGGTGATTTTCAATTCCAATTTTTAAATTTCTATTAATTTGTACACAATTTGTCTGAAGAGTCTTCGGAGCAGAAAATGAAACATATGTATGTACAACATAACTGAGGTATAAAATTCTGAATTTCGAACCCGGAACAGATTGTTCAGAAATATTTAACAAACTCTTTAGCACATTCGGCTATGAAACCTTTTGACATTTTTGGGTAAAATTTGAATTTCAAATTAAATTTGTTAAAATTTATAAATAAAATCAAAAAAAAAATTGGTCCTTTTCTGGTCCGAAAGTAATGCACAAGGAGAAAATTGACCTTTTTCTGATCTGATTGTAATGCATAAGGAGGCAATTGGTTACGCCCAATGACAAAAAATGTAAAACAAAAATAGAACACTATATGTGATGGGAACAGAATTTGCACTAGTCGGTTTCTCCCATGGAGTTGTTTACAAACTAGTTTTGGAATAGTCCGTGGTCCTACAGGGTAAAGATTTAATGCTTTTAAAGCATAGCGAGTTTTTGACCTTTCATATAATAAGCAATTTAAGTTTTTCCAACCCATTCATATCAGTGTTTTATATGGTAAACATTTGAATAAACCGTTCCCATTGGCATTGAAAATGTTGTTCCATCATATTTGTGTATCAATCTCGGCAAAACGTTAATAACGATCCCGTACGTTGTCATCAGCATTTCCGCACAAAGGGTCTTGGAACTTTATGCCATCTCGTTTTTTAAATTAATGCAGCCATCCTAAGCTCGCTTGAAATTCCGCGTGTCCCAATGCATCAACAAATTTCATCGTTCGGTGGTCAACTTTCTTAAGAAAATAAGTTCGCAATCTTTTTCGTTTAATGTTGAATTTCTCGTCTTTTAAATTTTTTAAAATCACTATCTTATACTTCAATACTGTTGTTAAACTGTTGACAGAAATCCCAAACCACCTAGCAATACATATATTTCTTCTTTGTCACGCCTTCTTCAACTTGTTTTATTATTAATAACTTTTTTTTTAGAGAAAGGCTACTCTGGTCAAAATTAATAGTATAATTAATAAATAGTGTATGGACTTTCTTTATCCTGTTGTTGTTGTTGTTAGAATGCTTTCTTTTTTCTTCGTATGAAAATTCATTCTATGGAGATCAAAATATACTGAGGGCATTCCTTTAAACGTCTAAATGTCTCGAAAAGCTCGTTAACTCTTAATAGTTGTCAAAATCAATACGAGTTTTGACATTTTTACGAGTTTACGAGGTTTTCGAGGCTTTTACACCTTTTAAGGAATACCCTAACTGAAAATAGATCGAAAAGCTCTGTACTTGAAATCAGTTCGCAGTAGGGAGAATTTCGTTGTACAGAAGTTCGTTATATGGAAGTTTCACTGATTTATTTTTCGATTTCTCGTGTGTGCTATAATAATTTAGATTTCTGGTTGTGTTACTTTTAGATACAGCATATGCAAGTAGCAGTGGGGGAGTGGCAACGGCACAAGCATCAAGTGGCGGTAGTTACTTTGGTTAAGTCGTATAAGTTATATAAGTCAACAGTGTGCAAACGTTAATGTTAAAAAACTTCTGGTAGGTGATAGAGTAGGTCTAGACTAACACAAAATTGTGTCAAAATTGTACCACTGAGGAGTTATAGGGAAAACAAATTTTTTAGAGAAATTTTTTTTATAGGAAACTTTAAGCTATGTATTTAAGCTAGTATGAGCTTTCTAACGGTAGATTTAATTTATATGATTTAAAAGGCTTTTGTAAAGTTCTGGGCCTTTAAAGTTGAAATCTTTAAAAACTTAAACATTTAACGAATAAAAAGGATTTTTCTTGAAAAGTATTTTTTTTCTAATCTCAAATCAAAAAATTGGTATGGCAAATGTACACCCGAATTAAAGGAAAATTAACGGGGATTTCGAAAAAAAATTATAAAAAAGTGTCTTAATAGAACTTTTTCATAATAAAACTCCCGCCACAGTCAAAAAACAGGGAAAAACTAGATATTTTCAACTTTGAAGGCCCAGAACTTTGCAAAATCCTATCCCTATAAAGCAAATCCAACGCTAAAAAGCTCATACAATTGGCTAAGTTTCCAATGGAAAAGTTTTCTACTTATTACAACTTGAGGTGAAGCAACAAATAACTCCTAAGGGGTACATTTTAGACCACCCTTCCACGCAATGCTTTGTTAACTTAGGCCTCCGCTATCATCTCCAAGAAGCTTCGTAACCTTAACGTTTGCACACTGTATAGTAGCGTTTAAATTAATATTAATTGCATTAGTCATATAAAATTTTTAGTAACATAAGTTTAGATTATTAATATGTATAAAATATGTATAGTCTACTGTTATAATTACATTGATAAAATCAAAACACAATTTCACTAACAATTTCGTTTTATTTTAGTCTTATTGTCTTTAAAAATAAATACTTTAGTACAATACATATTGGTACATTTTATAAACAGAAAGGGGTGCTTAATTTAAATCAAAGTTTAAAAACTTGTGCTTTACAAGTCATACAATATATGCATAACCCATATAAATTCATTAAAAACAATGTTTACCAATGCAATAAAAAAAACATTAAATAATTTTCTGCGAAAAATACATCTTAACTTCTTAAATAAAATAATGCAAATAAACATTTTAATGAAAACTACATTTCGCTAGGATCTTTCCAACCATATTTCTGCTTATTTCCCTTATTGTAATATTTATCATTTTTACCATTATTGTATTTTTCGTTGCCATTTTTATAATTGTAATTATAATTACGTTCATCTTTCGTTGTTTTCGGTGGCGCACAATAACATGTGCGCTTCTGTGAATCTAAATAAGATTTACAACCAAGCGTTATCGTTCCAGTGAAAAGCATTTTGGCCGCAGCTTTACAACTTTTAATCATAAGATCACTTGCAATTGATTTTTCATAACCATCGCAATATTTGTATAGGCAACGTTTGAAATCAAGATCGCAGAGTTCTTTATCGCTATTGCAGGTATCATAGCAGATGTCGTGCTCATTACAGCATGTCTCCATTTCAACGGCGGGCAAATAATCGGTACTAATGCGTAGACCCAGTGAACCGCAGCCATCAGAAACGGGCGTGTAGAGTTTATTTTGAACCGCACGTACTTCTGAAATATACAATACAGTATGTCAATACTTTTGTTATTTGATATAAGCTATGATACAGATTCGGAGATGTGCAATAAGTATTCAAATACTATGCATATCAGTAGATAAAATAAAAATAAAATGACATCCATTAAACTTTTACTATGGAGAATAATACGATGCAATCTATACTGATTTTTCTAAGGCCTTGTATTAGGTGTGTCATACTGCTTTAATTGCTATGCATGCACAAGTGGGTTGCCATTCTGCTTTTTTGGATAGAGTTCATTTTGTTTAAATCAAAAATGTTAATAGCCTTATCATGTATGACGAACGAAACGTTTTACTGATTTTCAACTGCTTATATCCTCCAAGTTAAAAGATGATTTGAAGTTTATGCTTAGAAACTTTATTCTTTGAACTAAAATGAACGCTTAGGTTATAGTAAGTTCTTAATAAAAAGTTTTAATAAGTTGATATTAATGAGTGAAAATCAGTCACTTTATTCGTTCGTCATACATGATAAGGCTATGAATCTTTTCACTTTGTGGCATCATCCAGATTACCTGAAGGTAGAATTTTTGGTCCCTTATTTTTCATTTTGTTCATTGATGATTTAAGTAAATATCCAGTGTGCCAAACGGTTCATAAATATATCCGCTTTTTTATCCGTTACGGATCAGTAACGGATTTTACTTATAAAAAAAAAACTTTAAAAAAAGTTTATTTCAAGGTCTGATCATAAGGTATGTCAAAAAAAAAAAATAAAACTAGGGGTGCCACATGCTTTCAAAGAAACTCCGTTCCGAAGAACCGCTAGCGTTTCGAAGATTTTAGCCTTTTGTTCAAATTCACCAGAGGTCGCATTTATGTACTTAGTTTTTGAGTCAAATTCGTTTTGATTACCTCACAAAAAAGTTTCAGTATAGTAATTTGAAGATTTTTCTTGTATGGGAGATGCCATGCTCTATTTTCTGAACTAGCTGAATTTACCATCAGTGCCTTCCCCGGGTATTTCTGGTAATTATGTGTATTTTAGTTGCGTTATCGTAAATAATACTCACAAAATTGCATTTTAAATGTTTTTTTCTTTGTATGGGCGTGTCTGCTGTTTGATTTTCCTCATTTTTAAAACTTAATTTTTTGAAGTCTGAGAAAAATTCCCGGGGAATATTTGAGGAATGATTTTTCAAAAGTGCGTAAAACCATGTTAAACAAATTTTCAGTAATGAGAAAAAACTTTTAGGGGCTGTTTACAATAACTTATTTTTTTTTTTTTAATGTCTCCATTGTTATAGTAAGTTGATCAGAGATTCTAATCCACTTAACATTTTTATTGCAACATATTTGTAGTGATTGCAAAAAGTAAAAAACATTTGGATATAAGCGCTTTTGTTCTGAAACGTTTGGAATTGAGCCCTGCAAATCACTCTTATTTCACCATTTGGTAGATTACGCTGATGTCTATAGGCATGGTATGTAAGCACCTCCATATATAGCCTGTGGCATATTTGGCCACTATTGGAAATACGTCTTTTTCTATCAAACTCTAAAAATTTCTATGAAATCATAGGGAAATGAGCCATTTTGTTCCGAAATGCGACTTTCGATCACGATTTTATCTTGGAAAAATGCATTTTTTGTGATGAATTTTGAACTAGTGGACGCATTTTAGCATGGTAAGGGCGATGGCATTCTTAGATTTGGCCGAGATTGGAAGTGGTTTTAAGCCCTTTTGAAAAATCACTCCTCATTTATTATAATGATCCTTTTTTTTTTTTGTAAATTGACTAAACCAAATTGCTCAATATGGACGATCTCAGTATATTGTTATTAATAAAATAAAATAAGATTTAACTTGTTTTACTTCTGTTAACTTTTTTAACTTGTTTTGCAACATTATTTTCTTCCAAGATGATAAGTAAGGTTTAGCTAAAGGCAAAACAACTACAATAGATCAAAAAGGGCCATAGTCGCGTAGTTGTATTTGGTTCATTGATTTTTTTAGCCTTAGTCAGGCTTAAAGGCTTTGAAAGCCATTGCAAAGCTATTGAATGGTCTAAGATCAATCCTAAACGTTCCTGAAGATTGTTAAAAAACATTTGCCCAAGAGCTTAAAGTCTAATTGTTCGTAGAACTTGACAATAAAACAGTAGAAGAACTGTTCCAAATTCTCCTCTTCGTCGTCATAACACCGCCGACATATACTATTAGCATGAAAACCGATAAATCAGTGAACAGTTCTACATTTGTTTCGAGATAAAAAGAGGAGGTAGTCTGTTTTTTCTTCACAAAAATGTTGCCAAAAGTGTTTGGTTATTATTCTACGAAATGAGTTAATCCATTTTAGATTAGCCTCACAGTAAAGTGGTATCTGATATACAAAAAATATTATGATGCTGCAAAATGATACGCTAAATGCCCGCTTTTGCCTGTTCATCAGAAATTTCGTTACCTTATTTACCGTAGTGACCACAATCTTAGTATATCCCACTTCTTATTATTAATAAAATAAAGTAGGATTTGCTTCTGTAAGTTTTTTAACTTGTTTTACAACAGTTTTGTCTGGCACTATTACGGAAATACTGCTTTTGCAGCTCAAGTGAAAAATAACTTGTTTTGCTTCTGTCTGCTTGCAGGAATTAACTTCCCAACAGAAAATTTCGATGCGCATCCCAAAGATGCAATAGCGATGCACGTCCTTCTCGCATCTAAAGAGCTGATTTGTATGCGCATATTTTCAGCGCTATAGGAAGGCAATAGGCAGCTTTATTTTGGTTTGTTTTTTTTTATTTTAAATATTTTTTATTGTCATCCAAAAAGTATCCAAAGAGCATTTCTGGTAGCAAGAACGAAGCGCTTCCTTCCAATGACATGTCAATGGTAATTTTAGCGCTTTTGGATACGAGAGAGATGCGCTTCACTGTTCTTTAGAGCGCATCACAAGCGCTATTGATGCGCTCCATTCTCCATTGGGTTCTTTTGCACCTGCATACATATTTTTCGGCCGATTTTAACATGCTTTTAATAATTTTTTAAGCTTTTTCACATGATTGCTTGATAGCCAAGGAGCTAACGAATCCAAAAATACCAATGTCTCAAAAAAAAAAAAAACAATTTTAAGAGCTTTTGCATTTGGGCGAGTCATAATATATTATATAATAGTCTAAGAGCCAGCGCTTAAAAATAACTTTGCGTTTCTAAAAGCTGGTTTTGTTACAGTTGGTTATAGTAATTGTGTACACACATAAACTGTCGGTCAGTCAAGCGAACTGTAGAACAGGCGGCTGATATATGTTCTCAAACATGTCTTGATTTCGATGGTGATCGAATTAATTTCTAAAGGCTGAAAATTGTTAGATTGTATAATGCATATAAAAAACAATTATGTCGGTCAGTCAGTTAAACGTTAGAACAAGGCTGGTCAGCAGCTCCGTGGAAGGTAAAATATTTTTTTACCCAAGAGCAAGGGATCTTACAAAAAAAGTGTACATGGCATAAAATGCTTAGAATCGTCCAAGGAATTCGTGTGAATTTTTTTTTATTATTTTTTTTTAAATTTTTTAGAAAAAAAAATAAAAAATTCCAAAGAAATTCACACATGTTTCATGGACGATTCTAAGCATTTTATGTCATGTACACTTCTTTCGTAAGATGCCTCCCTCTTGAGTAAAAAAACGTTTTGCCTTCCACGGGGCTTTATCTTTTTCGGGGCTTAAAGTTTATGACAACTAGCAGAAAAGCCACATCGGAATCTTCCGATGGCAATATCTTTAAAACTAGGTTCGAGTGATTTTTTTTGTTGTTGTCATTACTCCCTGAACTAACTAAATATAAGCAGTTTCTGTTCATCTTATAAAGACCATACTGTACTTTATCAAAACAAAAAACAGCTGATTGGTTGCTGTCAACATACGCAACGGCTAGACCGGTGACGTAGAGCAGCTGCGCAAAAAATATAAATAAACCATAAATGCAACGAATGACGGGAGCACCAAAAACACAATATGCAAAAGCAGCATGTTTTTTTATTTGATTTAAAATTTACGTAATTTGATGTAAAATACACGTAAGCCTTTAATTCGCGCAAAGCCACGTCAATATTGGCGGCGGCATTTAAAAGTATAACTCACCTGGACCTCCTTCGGGCGCGGGGCATTTGAAGATGCAATTTTCATCGACGGCTGCATCAAAGACTTCGTGTACTGTGCGAAATTTCTTAACGATCGTTATCATGTTGTGGAAGCAATCACCGAAAATGGCTTCAGCGGCAATGAGAGCATCCCGCAAGTGGACAATTGTGCGTGAACCGTAACCAGAATAGGCGTAGCAAAGAAATGTGAGGGCGTAGATGGCAACTTTCGTATACGGAAGATGCATTTTGTTTTTGATTTTGAATTCTCTCTCGTTCAAAGAAACAAAAAATTCGAATTTGCACTTAATCACTCAATCTTCGACAGTTTATTTAATGTGAATTCTCTAAATAACAATTAGCAACTGCACTGATTTGTTTTTTTTTTACCATAGAAATTTTTTGACAGTAAAAATGTTTGACAGCTATTGCAGTGCCTGTAAAACAAAAAGAGTGTTCCATGAGCTATTCCAATGACCCCAACCACCTCGCAATGAACATCAATGACACGAACCAGTTTTGGACATTTGTGTTTTCATAAATAAACACAACCCGTTTCGAAATTCGAAACAAGTTCGAAGAGATATATATAAGAGATGAAAAGATGCACTGGAGGAATTTTTTGTAGTTTGTGTTGTCCGCAGACGGTAGCTTTGACGAATTTAGAAGTTCAACCAAAAAATCTATTTATATCTCTTCGCTTCCAGATGAGAAGAGATGTATACAGAATTTTTGGTTGAATTACGCTGCCGTTCAACTTCTAAATTCGTCAAAGCTACCGTCGGTGGACAAAACAAACCTAAGAAATATTGCTCCAGTGCTTCTCTGCATCTCTTGGTTATATATCTCTTCGACAAGTGTTTATTGTTAAATTTTAAAAGAATTTAAAAGTAATTAATAAACTATTTCAGAAAAGTGAAAAATTCGTCATACGATTCTGTACAGATTTCGGCGTCAATTCAAGCCAGTATTATTGGAACAGCACACAGAATGAAAGCACCATCTCTTTAGACTGCTTCAAAATAGTTTAAAAAATTCCAAACTGAACACTTTTCTGTAGAGAACGAGCTAAGAGAAGGTCGGCCAAAATCTTCGACCTGGTCAAGTCTAAAATTGACGAAAGTTAACGTTTGACACGAGAAATGATTACTGACAACTTGGGGTTGTCTGTGTCGCAAATATCGGACCATGATCTGCTGTACACGAATACACCTGCCTCCATGAATGAAAAAAAAATTGAGCAACAATCCAATTCCAAAAAACTTCTTACATCATGATCTTTATTGCGATGTTTCGGGCAAAAGAAATTCTTCCAGCACCACAATTTTCAGACCTGACACCTTATGATTTGTGGTTATTTCCAAAAAATCAAAAAAAAAAAAAAAAAAATTTGAGGGGGTTACAACTCGGAGCAAATTAATACATAAATCAAGAAGTTTCAAAACAGGACTTAAGTGGTGAAAAGTAAGTGATAAGATACAGACCAAAAAAATGTATTGAAAAAAATGGCGTTTATGTAGAGAAGATAAATAATTAAGAAGATTGAAAAAAACTAGTAAGGGTGTTATCTTTGGCTTGGCCAAACGTTAAATACCCTACACTGCAGTATGAGAGGTTCCACGCACTCTTTTCCGTGCTTGCATAATTTTGCCTTGAGCATGCAATTATAGTCCTTAGTGCCTGAGCCAAATTTTAGTTGTAGCAACTCAAAAAACTTTTTCAGTATAGCATTTTAAAACTTTTTCTTCCATGTGAGTTGACACGCCTACAAATCTGAGTTCGTCTTGCTTTTGTTCAGAGCTTGCGCTTACTGACCTTAGTATTTGTGTGTATTTTGGTTGCATTGTCGTGAAATTGTACCAAATATCATCGATTTATCTTGCTCCCAAAAAAAAAATAAAATGATTTCAACGGACGGACAGGCATCTAGACATACGGACATGGCTTTATGGACTCAGGAGGTGAGCCTGATCAAGAATATATACTTTTCCATACCTATCAAGCCTCCTTCTCCGCGTTACAAAGGGAAGGACAAAGTGAATATAATATAACATGGCTTTTTCTAACCCACTCAGCACACTTTTGTTAGTCCCTCCGTTTATCTATTTTCCGATTTTATTTTTGGCAGATTCTTGTTGATTTGATAACACATCAATTTTTATAATAAGTATGTAATAAAAGTCCACTATCTGTCTTATGCCCCAGACAGACGACAGCTTTAATCTAGATTATAGTCGTTATAATGTGAATCTTTTATTGCATGATTTTAGGCATTTTTTAAATACATATTTCATAGACATTGACTAAAAGAAAATTTATCAATTTAGGGTCCAAAAAATTCTAATTAGCTTTTCTGATGCTTAACTCATTATTAATCTTGTTTTGATGTTTTAGAATTTTTTGGCTCCTGAATTGGGAAATGTTCTTTTAGTCAATGTCTATGAAAAATGTACATAAAAAATGCCTAAAATCATGCAATTCACATTATTACGTATATAATCTAGATTTAAGCTATCGCCTGTCTGGGGCATTTCTCACCAAGAAATTCTTGTTTTTAACCATATTTGATTAAACATGTGCAAAAACAAAGTTGTACATTTCATAATATTCAAAATTTTTGCCAGTATAGAAAAAGTGCCACGCAAAATTTTTAACCATTAATAATGTTGATGCAACTTTACTTGAAAACGGCTCCAAAAATTTTAATAAAAACTTAGGAGATGTTATCACTTAATACAAGGACTAATATGTAATATCCAGTTATATAGAGAAAACTCGTCGAAGGGCGTGGTACCGCCCACAAAAACTTAATACCCCATAAAGAGAAAACTTCCAAAGTAATCTCTCTGAATTTAACTGTTGAGAGTCTACTTGCTATTAGGTATTTATGAGCATGGTGGATGAAATATCGCACAATGTTATTTCTCGCAAATGGTACAAGGTATTTTGATGACATTTAGTATGTAGGTACTGCTTATCAATGCCTTGTAACCATTAAAAATGTTGATTCAATATTACTCGAAAACGACTCCAACAATTCTGATAAAAATTTAAGGGATATTACCCCTGAATTCAAGGACTAATATGTGATATGATATTAAACTGGGAAAACTCGTAAAAAGGCGTGGCACTACCCACAAAGACATATTGCATTGTAAAATGAAATCTACAGAAGCAATCTTTCTGAAACTTAACCTGAGGAGTCTTTTTGCTCCTAGGTATGTTCCTTTAAGTAGAAAGTGGGTGAAATATTACTGGTGGGCGTGGCACCTCTCTTGCAAGTAAAATATTTTGATGAAAATTGGTACATGCATGTTGACCATTAATACCTTGTAATAGGAAAAATTAAGGTGAGATCTAAAAAATGCCACGCCTACTCTTAAGCAAAGAAAAATATTTAGTCAATTTTACTCAAAAACGGCTGCAACTAATTTGTGTAATATATTGTTGTATTGGGATAACTCCTTAAAAGGCGTGGCGCTGCGCTGCCTACAAAACTTTTATACGCCATAGAAAGAAAGTTAATAAAAAAATCTTTCTGGTATTAATTACATGGAGCTTACTCGCCCTAAGATACCTGCATGCAGCGTTGTTTCAATAGGTACTATTTGATTTTGTTTACAGTTTTCTAAATTGTTTGTAACTTTTCAGTTTTTTCAAATATTTGACACATAAAAAAGTTGTTAGTAAAAATATAGTCATAGAATGTTTGTTTTTTTATACCGTACACCCATGGTATATTCACTTTGTCCTTCCGTTTGTAACGCTGAGAAGGAGGTGTGGCAGATATAGAAAAGTATATATATTCTTAATCAGCGTCACCTCCTGAGTAGTCTGCCTGGCTGGCTGTGTGTGGAAATACACTTTTTGGGAAAACTAAGCAAGATAATTCAATAAAATTTGATGCACAGCCTCCGTCATCAAAGCTTGGGTAATTGAAAACGAGCGAAATTGGTCAACGGACACGCCTACCGCCCATACAAAAAATATATTCAAAATGCAAATTTTGGAGTATTTTTCACGATAATGCAATCAAAATGCACATAAATACTACGAATTGTAAGCGCAAACTCTGAGCAAAAACTAGGCGAATTCGGACAAGAGGGCGTGGCACCTCTTATAAAAGCAAAATTTTCAAAATACAGCTGTGTAGGGTATTTAATGTTTGGCCAGGCCAAAGTTAACATCCTTACTAGTTTCTTTTTAGTATTTATCTTCCACTTTCTTAGATTTTAATGACATTTAATGCCAATTGCCGAAGTTAAGGTGTACCACTTGATCGAAAATAGAAAAAAACGGTAGACATGTTGAGATTTATAAGTAGATTTAAAATAAATTTCGCCATAAATAAATATATTTTTGTTTGGTAAATCAAGTGATTTACGCCGAGATTTAGAGCTAAGTCTCGAAACAGCCGTAAATCATCTTATAAACGTAGCTTAATGCAAATAAATTACTGAACATATTTTGAGCTTGAAAATATCATCAGATTGTCGACGGAGTGCAAGGACCGTTCTCCAGTTACTAAATTCATATGTATTTATGTATGTATGTGTTGAATAGTTAAACGCCAAAGTGTAAATGCAGTTGTCTTTGGGGCAACAAAAAACGTAAAAGCGTCAATTAAAACACGCTACTGACACATTTTTGAATTGTTGTTGTTCTTGTTACTTCTTTTGTTGTTGTTTTTTTGTCACTTATGTTTTTTATATGTTTTTGTTGTTGTTGTTGTTGCTATTGTTTGTAGTATTTTCCTTGGACTTCATTCACTTAGAGCGTTAAGCACAAAAGCGGAAGGCGATGTAACTCAAGCACGAGGCTACCATGCAAAACGACTGACGTCACACGGGTTCATTTCACTTACATACACAGATACATACGTGCATACTTATGTACCCAAGAGGAAAAATTTCTAGCGCTTCTGATCCAAGCACTTCAAAAGTGCTTGTCCCCATAGAAATTTAGAAGCACTATCACAATGATTTTTTATAAGGCTGCAGTAAGAACAACGTGAGTTCGAACCCAGCCCGAGAGATTTTTTTTTTTACTTTTTTTTAATTTTTTTTGCTTTATTTTTTTTTTTAATTAAATACTTTTTATTCAACATCTTTTATTTCACTTTTCTATTTTCCTTTCTCTTATTAATTTACTTTTGTTTAACCAAATTGAAATTGATTACACAATGATTCCATATAAGGCTGCAGTAAGAACAACGTGAGTTCGCACCCAGCCCGGGTGAATTTTTTTTTTCGTTTTTTTATTTGTTTTTGCTTTATTTTTTTTTTTTATTAAAATATTTTTTATTCAACCTTTTTTATTTCACTTTTCTATTTTAATTTCTCATTTTTATTTACTTTTGCTTACTTGAATTGAAACTGATTGCACAATGATTCTATGTAATGCTGCAGGACAACATTTGCTTAATATACAAATTTAATACCTCTTCATATCATCGGGCGTTGGTGGAGCGGTCTAAAGGGTTGGTAAATGTAAGAAAAAAATTTCTAGCACGCGGAGGGTCGTGGACTCAAATCCTGGCGCGGGCAGTTTTTTTTTTTTTTTTTCTTTTTTTTTTCTTTTTTTAAATTTTATTGAAAAAACGCTTACCGCAGCATTACATATAAGCGCTTTAAAAACTCTTTTTTGGTAAGGCTGCGGTAAGCTTTTGCTCGCTTACATCCTATGACATGCAATGTTAAAAAGAAAGTATTGTTCTTACGGAGCGGAAGCGCTTATTGGTGAAAAGGATGCACTTCAGAAGGGTTTTTGAAGCACTACTTTTCCCCTTGGGTACATCAAACGTGAGCGTTAGGTGTCACCACCAACCGAATCATTTTTTTCCTCTTCTTCTTTGTTTTTATTTTTACTATGCGAATTTTCGTTTATGCACAAATATGGTGTATACAGTGTGTGGGGGAGGGGGTGGGTGTGGAAAGGACAGAACATCAGGGCGATTGGTGCATTAATGATTGTGGCTTTTAACATAAGGAAGCACCTTCGTACTTTGTTTACATTTTTTTTATTTGTTGTTGTTGTTGGTGATGTTGTTGCTGTTTGTATTAAATTTCATTGCTCTCTTTTTTTGGTAAAATATTTGCGTTGTTTTGCATATGAGAAACTCACCTCACAGCAGTTACTTCAAGTGGGATCTTGTTAATTGAGAAAAAAACTAGTAAGGGTGTATATTTTGGCCTGGCCAAAAAATAAATACCCTACACTGCAGTATTTTGAAAAGTTTGCTTAAATGGGAGGTGCCACGCCCTCTTGTCCGAGTACACCCAGTTTTTGTTCAGAGCTTGCATTTATAGTTTTTAGTGTCAGAGTGAAATTTAGTTGGATTATCTCAAAAAACTCTTTCAGTATAGCATTTTGAATCTTTTGCTCATATGGGAGGTGCCACGCCCCCTTGTCTGATTTCACCCAATTTTTGCTGAGAGCTTTCATTTATAATTCTTAGTGTCTGAGTCAAATTTGGTTCGAATATCTCAAAAAACGCTTTCAGTATAGCGTTTTGAAGCTTTTGCTTATATGGGAGGTGCCATGCCCTCTTGTCCGAATTCGCTCAAATTTTTTATTAGAGCTTGCGCTTACAATTCGTAGTACTTATATGTATTGTGGTTGCATTGTCGTGAAAAATACTCCTAAAATTGCATTTTGAATATAATTTTTGTATGGGCGGTAGGCGTGTCCGTTGACCGATTTTGCCCATTTTCAATCCCCCGAGCTAACTTTGACGACGGAGGCAGTCTACCAAATTTCATTGAATTATCTTGCTTAGTTTTCCCAAAAAGTGTATTTCAACACACAGCCAGCCAGCCACCCAGCCAGCCAGCCAGCCAGCCAGACAGACGGACATGGCTGTATCGACTCAGGAGGTGACGCTGATCAAGAATATATATACTTCTCTATACCTGCCACGCCTCCTTCTCTGCGTTACAAATGGAAGGACAAAGTGAATATACCCTGGTTGTAGGGTATAAAAAACCGTATCAAGCCGAAATTTTCTCATTGCAAAAATCATTACTTCTGAACCATTTAAGATATTTTAATTCTGTTTTCGGTTATGGATTCATAGCTATTACGACCCCAAATTTCAATTAGATTGCATTGCAGGGTGAAAAGTAATGTTTTGTTGAAGTTCGATTTTCTGTAAATTACATACATATCGTTAGGATAATCCCGGAACGGTCAAATATTTCAGAAACTGAACGATAAATCACAAAATAAAACTAGTAAGGGTGTAAATTTTGGCCTGGCCAAAAAATAAATACCCTACACTGCAGTATTTTGAAAAGTTTGCTTATATGGGAGGTGCCACGCCCTCTTGTCCGAGTACACCCAGTTTTTGTTCAGAGCTTGCATTTATAGTTTTTAGTGTCAGAGTGAAATTTAGTTGGATTATCTCAAAAAACTCTTTCAGTATAGCATTTTGAATCTTTTGCTTATATGGGAGGTGCCACGCCCCCTTGTCTGATTTCACCCAATTTTTGCTGAGAGCTTTCATTTATAATTTTTTGTGTCTGAATCAAATTTGGTTCGAATATCTCAAAAAACGCTTTCAGTAAAGCGTTTTGAAGCTTTTGCTTATATGAGAGGTGCCACGCCTTCTTGTCCGAATTCGCTCAGTTTTTTTTCAGAGCTTGCGCTTACAATTCGTAGTACTTATGTGTATTGTGGTTGCATTGTCGTGAAAAATACTCCTAAAATTGCATTTTGAATATAATTTTTGTATGGGCGGTAGGCGTGTCCGTTGACTGATTTTGCTCATTTTCAATCCCCCGAGCTAACTTTGACGACGGAGGCAGTGTACCAATTTTCATTGAAATATCTTGCTCAGTTTTCCCAAAAAGTGTATTTCAACACACAGCCAGCCACCCAGCCAGCCAGCCAGCCAGCCAGCCAGCCACCCAGCCAGCCAGCCAGACAGACGGACATGGCTATATCGACTCAGGAGGTGACGCTGATCAAGAATATATATACTTTTCTATACCTGCCACGCCTCCTTCTCTGCGTTACAAACGGAAGGACAAAGTGAATATACCCTGGGTGTAGGGTATAAAAACACGTGCCCAACAATTTTCAGAGATCTACTCAACGATACTAATCTAGACCCCCTCTCACCCCCCGACGGGGGTGGGACAGGGGAAAGTTCAAAATTTTAAATGGAAACCTACATTTTTTATTGCAGATTCGGATTCTACGTAAAAAATACGAAAATTTTGTCTGAACATTTTTTCTTATCCGTCCTAGATGGCGCTGTAATCGTCAAAAACAAAATTTAAAATATAGGGTTTTGTACTTAAAACTTCGTGAAATTAGCCTTTTTATCCATACACAAAGCACAAGCATCAATTAGTTGTGTAGTAAGCCAAGCTTTATGAAAAGCAAAGTTTTTTTTTTAAACTCAACCCAAAGCTTAAAAACAACGTTAAAAGCAATGTCTTCAAAAAAAAATCCATAAAAAATAAAAACTATTAAAAAAACTTGGTTTTTTTGCTAATCAGTTTTATGAGACAAGACCATTAATGCTTTAAGTGAAAGAAAAAATCACTTTCCTTTAACCATTTGCCAAAGTATTCAACCTAAATATGAAGAATTTTTTTCAAAAATTAAATTTTTATCTGATGAAAATATCAGATTTGTAAAAGGGACCCACTCGAAATTGATTTTGCCTTTTCGTAAAATGACGTCATGAGTCACAGGTTTCCTGATTAAAATCGTTATAACTCATAAAAGCGCAAATTCCCGCAGCTAGAATTTTTATATTATATTCGGAATTGTTGGGCCTATTTAATTTTAGTAGTCCGTAAGATGTCGAAGCATTCCGTAAGCCCTCCCAATAGTGATATTAATGTGATTAGACCAGGTTAACGATTGATTGAAAACAATACCTAAATTTTTAACTTTTTGCACAACTTCAATTTTTGAATTATTTAAAAATAGATCGACCTTATCTGGAACGGATTTTAGCTTTTTATGTATAATAATACATTTGGATTGATGCAAAAACCATTACATTTTTCCCAATCATTTATTTTTTTGAGATTTGCATTTAATCTACCCACACATGCATCCAAATCAGCAACATCACAGCTACAATAAATTTGAACATCATCAGCGTACATTTGCACATTGCAATCGGTCAGAACATTTGCAAGATCATTTATGTATGTACATTGAAAAAAGTAAGGGTCCCAAGATTGAGCCCTGCAGTACACCTTTGAAGACAGAAAGAAAGTCAGAATAATTATTATTAACTGAAACTGCTTGTGACCGGTCGCTTAAATAAGAATGAATTAATCTTACAGCCGGGTCTGAAAAATTAAATAGTTTTGATAACTTAACACTGAGAATATTGTGGTCAAATGCCTTGGAGTGGTCCAGCAACACCAAAAATGAGATTTTGCTAGAATTTGAATTAGCTCTTATATCTTCAGACATGTTAATCAAAGCAGTTATACAGCTGTGTTTCGGTCGAAAACCTGCCTGCCTTTCCGTAAGAAGCGAATTCTGTGTCAAATAGTCAGTAAGTTGCTTGTGCAATATTTTTCCAAAAACTTTCGACAAATACGGCAGAATCGCTATTGGCAGAAAATCATTTTCAGATTTCGCAATCGGTATTATTTTTGCCCTTTTCCAACTGACAGGATACGATGAGTTCGTTAAAATTGTATTAAATAAATGCGTAAGGCATGGAAGTAATTTTGGCAATATTGCTTTTAAAAAAGGCAAGGATACATCTATGAATTTTTTGTTGAGTTCGATGAGATTTGCCACATCACATGAGCTTACGTTTTTCTTTACAAGACCAATTTGTTTCATATAGTTCCATGTTTGCTTACCATCAACAGCATTACTATATTTATTTTCATAAAAATTTAATTTTGAAACACGCACAGCTTGCACATTTTTTCTTAAGCTTTTAAAGTTCGTATATAGCACAGGTATCTTAAATCTTTTCCAGCGATTTTAAGCTTTATTTCGTTGACAAATTATAGTTTAAATACTTTCGATAAGCCAGGGCGGTTCGCTGCTTTTATTACTTTAGTTTTGACTGGAACATATTTATTAAATAAAAACTTTATGTTTCGTTCCAAAAATGACAGTTGATGATCTGGCGTGATCATATTATAAATTTGACCCCAGTCAATAGTATTTATTTCCTCGTTCCGATACTGAACGACTTTCTCATTAACCACTAATTGGAAGTTATAAGAAAGAAACATTAGATCATGTCTTGAGAACATTGGTACCGATAATTGATCATAAAGCAAAACGTTATTTTTGTTGCTGACCAAAAATAAATCTAGCAATGTGTTTGTTGTCTGCGTGAAATGTGTTAGTGTTATGAAGTTAATCGCAAATAAGCCAAGAATTGCATTCCTTCTAAAAGTGTATTTTCTAAAATCAAGTTGCTGTTTAAAGGGCCGTCCACACGCACAGTTTTACATCAAGACTTACCTGCGCAAACTGGTTTGTGCAGGTGAGTCTGTACGTGTGGACGGCAAAAGTCAAGTTTGCACAGTTTAAAAGTGCGGTCTGTGCTTTCTTTGAATTTCCAAAGATTTTTTTGTGCAAACTAGGCTTGCGCAGGCAAGTTGTAACGTGTGGACGGCGTACAGGCCGTGCCTTCAATCTGTCGCTTAAATTGCAGTCTTCAAATACATGTACATATATTGCATGTGATAGCTCTGTCATGATAATTATGCGTTTTTTCATTGATTTATTTTGGAAAATATGCAAAAGAAAAAATAATTCAAATGAAAATAAAATGTTTGCTAGACGTCATGTTTCTATGAAAATGAAGTATACTGAAAACTGCACAGACTTGCCTGTGTCGTGTGGACGCGATATAAAAAGTATGCGCAAACTCTCTAGTTTGCACGTACTAGGTTTGCGCAGGTAAGACTGTACGTGTGGACGGCCCTTTAGTCGTCTGAAATAATTATTTCATCATATGGCAAAGTTATCGTTTCAATTTTAAGTAAAAAATTTGAAAAATCAATATTATGGTTAGGTCTATAAAAGGAGCCAATTAATAACCTTTTTGATTCAGAAACCACTTCGAGAAAAATATACTCGATGCTATACTCAGAACCAGATTTGCAAAGCAAATTACACACTATTCCCTCTCAGCATGAGACAGCCTATCCGCACGGACAATTTTATATCCATTAGCCTCGCAAATTGCGTCATGGGTAGCAGATCGAAACCAAGTTTCTGAAACACCAACAATGTCAATCTTTGAATCTTCAAAAATAAACCGAAATTCATCTATTTTATTGTTGTTTCGACATAAAATATGCTAAAATATTAATTTTTTTGGAAAGATTGTCTCCAAAATAATTGATATTTATATATTAGGATGCCCGGTCGCAGATTTACTCTTCCAAGTCTTGATTTCGAGATATCCTGACCAAAAAGTGCAAAAAACATATTTTTTGAGGTTATACGAACGGATTCGCATTCAGGGCGTCCAATTTGGAGTCAACCACGTAAAAAAATTAACATTAAAGCACCAACAAAATAAATTCGGCATAGAAGCCATTTTACTAGTTTTCGATTGCTGTATAGATTGGTTAAACACACCCAGTATTTTCATTCATGCATTTTATTTCCTCCTTCAACGCCACGCTTAACGATGAGCGCATGCTCCAAAATACACAGCTGTCAAAAACTTAAGACCTCCACTCAAGAGGGTTGTTTTGCGAAATATTCCATATCCCACAGTAGCGACAGACAGTGGCGGCGCAAGTTCAAGCCCAACGAAGATGATGAGCAAAAAATTCACCATAGCGTAATATGAGCAACAAAGAGTGACCCTTCAAGCATGCGGCCAACGCAAATTTAGAGACAGTGAGAGAGAGCGGATACTACTGAGGGAAACACAATTCGCATATGAGTAACGAACTAACGGGCTAACGATGACAGCGAAACTCAACACAGTGGCCGTTTGTCATTTTATGCTGCTGAGTTGCGCTCGAATCCTTTTTTACCGTTATACAGTGACAAAATTTCAGTTTTTCTACATTTGTCGAATAATGCACTTGGCCCGGAAGTAGCAGCAGAGTTGTTGGACGCGTTGTTGTGTAGTAGTAGCAGCAGCAGCAGCAGCAGCAGCAAGTGAGAAAAAAAGAGAAATTGAATAAAAAGTGGAAAAAAAAAAATAAATTTTAGGAAAAGAAATACCTAAATTGTGCAATTGGTTGTTTTCTATTTGAATAAAAGATTTGCACTAAATGAAATTAAAAAATTCATAAAAATCTCTATTAAACTGCAAAAAAAAGTGTAAAGTTTAAAAAGTGGTTGATGAAATTGAATAATTTTTATAAGAAAATGCCCCAATGTGGTAATAAAAACGAAAAAAAAATGTTCGTCTACAGTGAAATCACGCCGTATTGCATTAAAACCAAATCGAATTTGCTGTGGAAAAATGTTGAGTGAAAATTCATATTTCAATTAATTAAATAAGATTTCTGGTGTTGTGAAGAAGAAAAGTTTCAGAAGATTTAACATATTTGTGTAATAAAAAAGAAAGAAAAAAAAAGTATGTGGATTGTGTGGCGTCAATGGCGTGAAATTTTTGGGAGCAGCTAAGGTACGTTTTACATATATCTCCCATACATATAGTATATCTACTCCCCGTATATTCAACATATCGATTTTCAACCAAAATCCAACTTTTGTCGTAGTCGTCGTCGTAGAGCATGGACTACGACAGTAGAGATACACGAGTTTTACGTACGTATCGTCCGTCCGTCCATCTCTCGTCTGCCTTTTCGTTTACACACAGTACATTTGCTATGAATTGAACATGGCGGATGGATGTGCGCGCAAGCAATGACAGTTAACAAACAGTGTTGCATTTTTTCAAAATAGTAAGATATATATGTATGTGCTAAATTCTGAATATATACGAATACCTCTCGCTTGATTTGTACTTTCTGTTGTAATTAATTTGAATTCATTTCAATTTATCATTTTCAATTGATTTAATACCTACAATATCTGAGTCAATTTACGATGAGAATGTGCAATTAAATGGGGACGTTTAATTTGTATAGGTACTTTTATCGGCTTAAAATGTCAATTTAAAAATTGTGAGGAAATATGATATCGCATTTTAAATGCACATTATACACAGTGCAACAAATTGATGAGAAACCGATCTGAATTTTATTTCAATAACCTTTTTTTTGACTAATTCAGAGTCGCTGATTCCGAATCTGGCAACCGATTTTTCTTATAACGTCTGAGATTCGAGTTATCGAGTTGATTTAAAGCGCAGACAACGCTATAGTATAATTTACTTTTGTCAGTTACAATGAATAGTCCTGATATTTTAACAATAACTTTAACTTTTCCAATTGGATCATTACTTTCCGAGTTGAAAATAGTACACGTATAGTTTAAGGTGCAAGCTTAGAGCTACTTATTTGATGCTGTTGGCAAATCTAATCTACCCCCATGCCGAGTAAAAAACGAAAAACTCTAAATTTTGGGTAAAAAATGCGATTTTTAGCGCTATGCGAAATTTGGCGTTTCTCGTTTTTTTGCTCAACATGGGGGTCTTGAATTATAAAAACATCATAAACAAAGTCGGTTTATTTTTTATCAAGGATTTTTCTTGATTTTTTTCAGAATTTAAGGTCCTGTTATGTGGCCGTAATGAGCGATTTAAACTTTTTGACCCATTCTGTCTCCATGTCCCACATAAAATTTTTCTGGATTTTACTCCAGAATATTTGTGAGACATAACGCTATCTTGCGTTATGTGTCGCTAAGGTGTGCTTTATCGCATATCGCCAAAAATTGCGTTTTTTACCCAAAATTTTGCGTTTTTCGTTATCAAGAAATTTGCTTGATTTTTTTAGAATTTTAGAACCCTTTATGTGGCCGAAATGACTTTTTGACCCATTCTGTCGCCATGTCCCATACGGAGAGGTGCCTCGTGACATAAGTATCTACTACTTTTGAAATATGTGCTCTCTTGTATATTATCGGAAATCTCGATTTTCTCGAAATTTTTGATAAAACGACCTCCTGACACCCCCTCATTTTGAAATTTTCTTGTACACCTATTGGGAATTTGATTTTACACATCGAAAAATATAGTCCACCACATTTGGTTATAGAATATGAAAAAAAAAAAATGTTTTTTCTTTAAGCCTGGGTCATATAAGGGAAGATTATTTTTGTATATGCCCATATGTTCTTGAATGCAAACTACTTTTCGAATATCAACAATTTGTAATTCTGAGGCTGGCCCAAGGTACTCTTAATAGTGACTTTTATTCTATTCATGAAGTACTACGTTTTCACCGTAGATTTAGATGTGACGTGATTTTAAATCTCGTTGTTAAATCTACCTGTTTCAACCAAGCGAAAGAGATTTAGTTTTGACGGATATTGTCATTAGCGAGAAAATTTAAGTTGTTCTGATTTTCATATTAATGTGCTTGTTTTTTAATGAAATTTAGTGTCAATTGTCAAAGACAAGGGGTGCCACTTGCTCGAAAATAGCCAAAATCGGAAGCATAAATCGCGTGATTTACAACGAGATTAAAACTAAGTCTCGAAACAGCCGGAAATCAGCTTATAAATCTCAGGTCTTCCTGCGATTTCTAGAGGGAGAAGTGATGAGCAAAATCTGTCTTGGTCTTGATCATTTTTCGAAACCAAGACGTTATTATAATTTTAAAAGCAAATCTTGGTTGCCATAACCCTAG
Organism: Calliopum simillimum; assembly: GCA_951812925.1. Taxonomy (NCBI): domain Eukaryota; kingdom Metazoa; phylum Arthropoda; class Insecta; order Diptera; family Lauxaniidae; genus Calliopum; species Calliopum simillimum. The sequence goes on along the minus strand of OX638371.1, from coordinate 16,655,555 downwards.
CTGTCTTGCACTCGGTCCATAGTAGTTTACTGTGCTTCCAACTCAGATGTTCCGAGATCGATTTTTTCTTTTATTACTTAAATCTACGCTCAGGGGATAACTCAGAAAAATAAGTAGGTTAGAGGGATGGGGGAAAAGGGATGGGATGGGAGAATATACGAACTGATGGAACCTGCCCATAGATTTGTCTAGAGCACAACCCATTATCATATCTATTAAAAAAAGGTTAATACACCCAACGTCACGACGGTGTTCGAGAGAGAGAATCAACAGAGAATACAATATCTGTATCCAAAATCAACTTAATCACACGATTTATTGGAGTGCTATGAATTTCAAAGCAAAACTCTTGCTTGAGACCACTATCATTATTTTTGTAATGCCAAAATAACTAATTAAATAACTTAGTAGTAGTTCGCCTAATCTTACCCTTTTGTCTCCCCCTCAGAGCTAACACACCTAGTGTCAAGGAATTATCACCTTAAGTATTAACTCCAAAAAAAAAAAACCTTAGTCTCTCTGGTCAACCTTTACGATTCTTGAATTTCATTCTCCAATGTCATCAGATAAACTAACATATCGTACGTATATAACGTTAATGAAATGCATATCCCGGCATATGTTGGCCTTATGGCGCAGTAGTAGTGTACTATGCTTACAACTCAGAGATCTCGGGTTTAATTAACGGTTCCGGCATGGTAATACACTTTCCCAATACTATAATTTTCTTTTGTTCACAATTATTTTTTTCCAATTTGCTTAACTTTCTGGACCTTGGAACTATACCTCTACATACAACTATAGTTCGTCGGATTTTTGCATGAAAATTTCATATTTGGACAAAAGAGGCTTAGCCGAGATCTGTAAAATTTCTTGCATACAATTCGGCCCACCCTAATGAAACATATGTCTGATCTGATCGTCTAGGTACAGGAAGTTCAATGGAAGCCGCAATTATTAATATCGAGAGCTCCGTTGAATATCTGAAACTATCAAAACAACGTTTGAGAAGTGAACTTAGAAAGATCTTAAATGTTTCCATTTGAAAACAACATAATGGTCTTTTATGAGGTTGAAAACATAGGCACACAAATAAAATGGAATGAATTTTTGGCGCTGTATCGGAACTAACCAGAATTTCTCCTATATCTGTAGAACTTTGCGATACCTTTGTTTGTAGCTGCATAAAACGCTGTTTTCATGCTCAAGGCAACAGTTTTTATTAATGTCATCGGATAACCGTAATCTTCCTTTCAAACAGCACCTTTAAACTTTTTCAATTTGACCCTTACTTTCTGAGTCAAGGAGCCAAGGTATCGCATTCCGCAAAAAAAGGACTAAGTGTTTTGAATTAATCAGGATATGGTCCTAAGCTAGGAAAATATGCAATACCATACCCCAAAATTTTCAGAGGTTTAAAGAATTTTGGGAAATGACATCGCCTTCTATCAACCTTTTAAAGCGAAACCTTCTCTGTTGCTTTCGGACAAATTACTTCAAGTTTTTGCTAAATCTCGATAAAACGATAATACTGTTGTAATAACTGAATATTATTCATGATTAATGCGTGGGCCTAAAATCCTAATTCTATATTATGTAAATCTAGAAGTTTTTTGAATGTTAAGGGGAAAAAATAAGGGTTCGATTCACATGCACGTGATCTTATTGGGTTAGAAAAATATTTCTTGCCAAGCTGTCAATCAATATCTCATGAGTCTGAGTTTGAGTCTCCGCTTCTTGACAGATCATTCTTATAAGTCTGAGTTCTCTGAAAAGTGGATAAACTGGGCCAAATACCCAAGGGTGTGTTTTTGGTAAAACAATCGAAAAAGTCACTTAGCTGCTATAAATCGTCGGTTTGTCTTTTTGACATACATTATAAATTCAGTATCTTTTAGATTAATATTGAAGAACTTAATGAACCCACGTATAAACTTTTGCTAGCCAGAAAAGCCCAAGTATTGAGTACCATTCAATCTAAGCTAGTGGAGAGCTACTCGATTTGGTGAATTAGAAATCTAAAGCTCCTATGTTTAAATAAAATGCTGCACAAGGAAAAGAACTATAATTTGAACTTTTGTTTCACTGTATTTCCTCTTTGCTGTGGTTCTAAGCAACTCTATGCTAAAGAGTGAATGAAGTACACTCGAAAGTTCTTCTAGATGTTGGCAAATGCTTCTGATGAGGTTGACCTATCGTGGGTACCGAAACGCGTAACAATTCATTCGGCATACTTTTTGTTTTTTAATTTTGTGGGTGTTTTACACAAAGTACTGAAAGCTCAACCCAAGCAGAAAAAACGAATGTAATCTCTGCCTTCAAGTGTAAAAATACAGTACTATCAGAAGGTATGTTCGTAAATATCGTATTTACACCAGAAAGCGGTGTTTTGAAGAGGCAAAAATTATTTCAAGCTTTGCTCATACATAACATGTACGAACGAAAGTTAAAAAGGAAATATAAAATCCTACTTACTACTTAAAATCAGTACTATAAGTATATATGATAAGTAAAAGAGTAGTAGCAATGCATAAAGGAAACAACAACAGGGAACAGGAATTTAAGAGCAGACCGATTTTATATGTCAAGGAAAGTGCCGGTAAACAGTAATAATTATGAACTCAAATCACTTTTTAAGCATAATTTTTTTTATAGAAATTAATTTTTTCTTACAAATCACTAAATTATTGACAATGTAAACTTAAATAAAACTAAAAAATAAATCCAATTTTTCTTTTTGACGCAATTGACGTAGCTGTCAATTTCAACCCCATTGCAAAAATTTACTCACCATAGGGTGTGTTTCTGCCGACACGAAGTTGCGTGTTAACGGCGCGCTCTCAATAAGTGTGGTGAAAGTGAAGGCTGCCTCGTGGTCTTATATATGTTGCTCCTTTGATTGTTGTCGTTGCTCAATGCTGTAAACTTTGCACGAATCGGCATTATATCGGATAACAAAATCAGCATTACAAAATGTTCTTGCGTCGTAAACTGCAGTGCAGCATGCAGCATGCTTCTTCAATACGTTACTGTGTAATGCATATATATGTATGTATGTATGTATAGCAAAATTGCAAGTAATTGTAGATATGTATGTAGGTGGGTAGCGCACGTCAGAAACACATCAATGTTCTGTCACTTCCTTAAAATCAGTTGAAATTTGCCTGAAGGCACAGCAGGATTGCATTGCAACTGCAACCAGTAGGAGCAATTGTGATTTAAAAGTTAATTTAATTTTGTACGATAAAAAGTATTTACTCGGTTGTAATCTGTACCACGAGCGCAATGTCAGCATGCCAGTAACTAGGCCTATATTCAATTCAGCAAAGTTGACTTTGTTGTTCGTGGGTGGGGGGTGGAATAGCATTCTTTATGAGTAGATAGATATTTAACTTCTCTAGTAAGCAATTTTCTATTTGGAGCACATACATAAATGAAACGCATTTACGTGAGTTGTTGGGAAAACATTAAATTGTATTCCATATGTTTTATAAGTGTTGATATTATTATTTAAATTAAGTGGGTTTTTACATTTATTAATTGTGCAATTAAGTATTTGTATTTTCGAAATTTTAATAGCCTTATCATGTATGACGAACGAATAAAGTGACTGATTTTCACTTATTAATATCAACTTATTAAAACTTTTTATTAAGAACTTATAACCTAAGCGTTCATTTTAGTTCAAAGAATAAGGTTTGTAAGCATAAACTTCAAATCATCTGTTAACTTAAAGGATATAAGCAGTTGAAAATCAGTAAAACGATTCCTTTGTCATACATGATAAGGCTATAAAGTTTTTTTTTTTTGATTAGCTGAACTAGTTTATATTTTATTTTAAGAGAAAACATTAAAGTTCAAATTATGACATCAAAAAATTTTCAGAATTAACAAGCAATTGAAAAAAATTCATTGCATGTACAGTAACGGACAAAAAAATAGGGTCAGTTGAAAAATTATCTTTTTTCATCATAAAACATAACAGCTAATGAAAGAACTTTGTGTCGAAAAAAACTTATACACGCTTAAAGTTAAATAAAACTTAAACCGTTCAATTTGAAAATTTTTCACAATATATGAATTTATTAATATACATATTATATAAATTCATTAAACTTTAAAATATTGGAATATTAATCGGAATTCATAAATCTATCCACCTTTTCCGGGAATCCTGTCATTAACGATTTTATAGTTATTTCCGTAACCTTTTTGGAGGAGCCGGTCCATTTACGCTTGAAGTCAGACATGTCCTGGGATAACTTTCCTCTGTTCTTCAATTCCCTTTTCACGAGTGCCCAATATCTCTCCACAGGCCGAAGTTCTGGACAGTTGGGGGGGTTTGCCTCCCGTGGTACAAAATTTACATTATTATTTGAATACCTCTCAAGGGCCTTATTTCCATAGTGGCACGATTCTAAATCAGGCCAGAAATATGAAGGCACTCTGTGCTGTTTGAGGAAAGTCAAAAGCCGTCTTTGAAGACACTCCTTATTATACATATCGTTGCTGATATCACAAATGCTTGGCTCCTTATGCCACAACTGCAAATGGCTTGCCACACAAGAAACTGCTTAGGGAATTTTGTTTGCTTTTTTGTCCGGTAATGTTCCTGAATATTACCTCGTCCATCAACCACATAAAAATCTTGACCCGAAAGTTGTGAAAAGTCTGGCAGAACATAGGTTTCATCATCCATCACACAAGAATCAGAGCGTTTAATAACGTGAGCTGCTTTTCTAACAGAAGTGTTTGGAGCTCTTCGAAAGAGTTGTTCGACATCTTTTGCCTTACAAATATTTGTTGAACCTTTTTTCTTCCTGATCCAGGTTTTTGAGCAATGTTTAAGTCTACTTTATACTGTTTAATGGCTTTTGAAACAGTGTGACGATGAACCTTGAGATCTGTTGCTATTTTTTTGAAAGTCCACAATGGATTTTTTTGAAAAGTTTTAATTATTTTTTCACGTGCTTTTCTTTCGCTGTCCATTTTGAAAGAAATAACAACTGAAAATGTATAATTTAAATAAATATAATATCTTATATATTTTTAAAAGCTAACGTGATTCAAAAAAAATTATCCGCTGGACACAGGAAGAGTTATGGCTGAAAAAGTGTGTATTAGTTTTTTTCGACACACTCTTTAGAACTTCCATTTTCATCAACTTCAACATTATATTACTTTCCTTAAGTAATAAAAAACAAAAACAGTCATTGAGGATCAAATACATGGTGGACAAAAAAATAGAGTCATGTTTAAAAGTAATTGATATTAATCACTGCTCGACATCTTCTTGGAATTGAGTCCACCAAGGCCTGACAAGTACTTTTCGGAATACCGTACCAAGCTTTTGAACTTTCACCCACAACTCTTCCTTGTGTTTTGATTTTATTGGTCCTATATTCTCTTTAACTATTTTCCACAAATTTTCGATTGGGTTTAAGTCCGAAGATTGCACTGGCCAAGTCATTACTTCCACACTATTATCCGAAATCAATTTTTTTCCTAGACTCGAAATATGTTTTGGGTCGTTATTTAGCTGATATTACCATTTTTATAGTATACTCTATTCAGCATATGCAAGCATGACTTTCTCCAACATACGGACGTAAAAATTTGATTCCACTTTTTGCCTGATGTGGTACACAGGCCCAACGCCACCCTAAAATGTATAAAGTCTCCACACCATTATATTGCCACCATATTGTTTGAAGGTTTTGGTGATACAGCGAGGATTATATTCTGTATTTCTTGGATGTCTTATAAAAGTTTTTCATCACTATCGATTAAATTAACTTTTGTTTTGTCCGGCAAAAAGGTTTTGTGTCATTTTTTCCGTTAACTGCGCCGTCCCAATCTGATTGTAATTTTTCGAATGCTTCGCAGTTTTTCCTATGTCTTTTGGGACTTTCCGTGATGATCATCAGAAAAGATAATCATCGTGACCAAGAAATTATATCAGCGTCTTGGTATTGGTAATTTTTCGAAATAATTTTGCTCATCACTAAATGATACGATGACCAGAATATGTTATACATTTTGTTGAAAATTAAAAATAATCGCTGTGCTTGACGGCCGAATTTGATGGAAGCCTTATGTTCCGTCCGAACGGTAAAAATCCAAGAGATACAAAAATGACTACTGACTTAACGCGAATTCATCTTCAATTTCGGATGAGATTTTTTCTGAAATAAAGATTTACCTTTGAATTTCTTTGAGAACTCCCTCAATGAAGACTTTCGATTGAAGGCATACTATAATGATTACTGTACTGTACTGCACTGTACGTATAAGCGGCTTCCATAGTAACTGGATGCGATTTGGAAATTTTCTTGAAATTTCTTTAAACTTCTATGTGGTGAATTGCTTAACTTTATCGAAAACACATGCAACTACCATGGCAGAAGAATTTCCTCTATTATTTTTGTCACATACTGAGACGGCGCCATTTTTTATTTGATAAATTGCGCATTTTTATTTTTCCATACTTTGTTAATACTGACGATTAACGTTTTGTGAATATCAACTTAAATCAATCATCAATTTAGTCCTTCTGTGCAATGTCATTGCGTCGTTTCTATTTCATCTCCCACAAATCATAATGAAAATTGAAACTTACTTTTGACATTCTAGTAAAATTTCATTATGACATAAGTGACAGGTCAACATGTAGCACAACTTTTACCACCAACTTTTATCAGTCAGTCTTTTGCGATGTTGTCAATAAAATGTTCAACTAGCCAACTGTGGCCAACATTTACCAATGTCTCCCTCCACCAATCATTTAGTATCAAGCACCGCCATGCTCGTCGTCGTTTGCTGGCATCCTGTTGTCTCTGATTTTGATTGATTTCCATTACAGCGGACGCGTTTAAAAACATCAACCAAAGAAAGTTTTGTCCTTTTATTTTGATGTCATAGTGGTTTTCACAGGAATTTTCCATTCTACTTGCAAGAACAAGAAATTGTAATTTTTGCTACTGTTCCGTTTTTCATTATTTCAGCGCGCGCGGCGCTGCTTCACTTCACCGTTTGTGTGTCAGACAGAGCCGTGCCGCTTTCCTGTTTCCTGCGTTGAAGTACGGAAACATAATCGGAATTTTAAATTTTCCGTTTAAGTTTTTCCCCCACTCACTTGCGATTTGTAAGCGATAGAAAGCAGCTGTTGTTGAAGTTAAGCCTACGCTTTAGCACAGTAGAAATTTGTTGATTTTTTTTTTTTTGCGGGGGAAAATTCTTTTTTTGTTACATAAATGTTAAATACTTAATGTACAAATATTGTTAATTCTTTCATGCATGAAAATTATGTTTAGAAAATTAAATTTTTATATAAACTTTTAAAATCTCAGGAACAAAATGGCCTACAGCTTTGCTTTCATATGAATATCCTGTTGCATTTTTAATGCTAAGTGTTTCGACAGTCTTTGTGAATGTTAAGGAAATGATTTAAATATTCGTTCAACTGATGTTTTAAAAAATGTATGTTTCTTTCATGTTAGTCACTCATAAGGCGTTGCGCGACGAGAATCGCTTAATCGCAAATAGCGTTTTCGACAGCGTAATCGCTACTTGCGATTGAGTGTTTACGATCTAGCAGAATTGCAAGCTACTTATTGTACAATAAGTACATGTTGCTGCCATATCTAAATTGGAGCGTCAGGCGTTGCGGTATTTAACGTGACACAAAAGCGTCAAGCGCCATACCGAAATAAAGAGCGTTGCGTTGAGTCATTTGTTTGTCAAAATCATATTGTTGTTTTCTTTTTACCTTTCTGCAGCTAACTTCCTTCCATAACGCTTTGTCAAAATTGGAAATTCGAATAGCTGAGCATTGAGCGTTGGCAATTTCGGTATGCGCCATACAAATTGTGTGTAGGGGAGAAGGGGGGTGTTTCGACACCCTAACAAGAAAGTCCTTATATCTTCAAAATGCAACTGTGCATGCTATTTTGAATACACATAGACGAATATGTGTGCTTCTTTGCAAATTACTAAAAATTCGATATGTTCGCTATTTTCGGAAATGTGACCAAAAAACCATAGTTAAAATAAATGACGAAACCTCCCACTTTCAGGGAGGCTTCGTCAGTCATATAAATTCTTGATTCCCTTGATTTTTTGAAACCTTCAACATTTTGAATATAGATGGTAAAAGACGAATTCCTTCCGGTGATACAGTGGGAGAACGAAAATCAGGGATGTCGTCTTCAATCGGGGCCATATTCAGAAAATCATTCGGATCAGGAAGGTAAGAGCCTTGAACGAGTTCAAGATATTATTCAGGCTGATTCTGTATCCATTTGTACATCAGCATTAGAACCGAACTCCATATCTTGTGAAAAATCAGATTCATGGCAAATAATTGAATCATATGTATAAATTTCAGTTGTCGAATCATCCCATTTACACTTGAAGAATCCTCTCTTATCCACTTGTTTCCAAATTTCCAAAATTTTCCAGTTATCTTTTTATTTATTTTGCAAACCTTAAATGTAGTATTAACAGTAATAATATATTTAAGTATCTGCTTAAAAAAAAACAGAAATTTTATATGATATTAATCGAGTATCACACAAAAAGCAGGAAGCAAATATTGCAAAGCCTCCCATGTGTCGAAACCTCCCCCTTCTACCCTACATGAGAAATTTTTGACAGTAAAATAACGCTGACGCTCCAATTTAGGTAGGCATTGGAAATTCCACGATTACCCCCAAAAGTCTGAAAGACGATGTCAAAAAAATTAGCTGAAAAGTTGTTTATTGTTCCAAAGCACATACACTATGATACCACTAGACTATTTTTTATCAACACTATTAGAATCTGGAATTCACTACCTACTAATTTAAAAACCCTTGTAAATTTCAACAACTTTAAGCGTTTACTTTTTCAACATTTCGCGTCAGATTAATTAAGAAAATCATTTATATTCCATATTTTTTTTTATTAAGTATCCAAACACCTATATTTTAAATTATATAAAATCTTTTTTTTTTTTAATTTATGTTTTTGTAGTTGCTTTTAAAATGACTCATAAATATTGTGATTACTTTTTAATTATTGTGTTGTTTTTAATTTTAAATTATTAATCCATTGACATTGTATTGACCATTACCAAATCTTGTACAACAAAAGAATACTGTTTCTTAATGTACTAATTTTTAAGGCATATCAAATAAATAAATAAAATAAATAAATAAGATCATCGCCGTTTTATGCAAAATCTTGTCTTGATGCGGTTTTAATATTCTTACGACCCCTAAAATACTCGGAATGAATCGTGTGATATATCAATTTTTTTGGTCTTGAATTAAGGTTTTTTTTTTAAAAAAAAAAAAATATAATTCCTTGAACACAGAATCAATTTTACATGTTTTTTAGATAAAATACCCACAAGAAACGTATTTTCGAAATTTAATTTTTCTGTAAAACTGCATTTTCCATAAAACTTGTTGTTCCAAGGACAGCATAAAATCACACAAGGAACAGTTTTCTAGAACATATTAACCCATTATGTCCTGTTTGTGTGAGTATTTTGACCGTCCCAAAAAAAAAAAAACTTTGTTATAATGGGTTAAAGTGTTCCACAAAAATATTTTATGGAAAATTCATTGGGGGTCACCAAAGACATAATAATAATGGCTAAAACATGTAATAAAAATAGTTGTTTTATAGAAAAAAACTAAGCTAATAAGCATTTATTTTTCAAAAATTTTTGGTCGTGAACTCTCGTCGCTCTTCTCCCTCTAAATCGCTGCTCCGAGTCGCTCAAAATCAGACCCACTTTTTCTCAGTGATTGGAGCTTGACAGGTCTTCATCAATAGAAAATAGATTTTCAAATGTGTCAGAAAAATTAAGCTTAATATTCCTAGGACTTAACTGGATCATCTCAAATCCAAAAAATTCTTCTTTTTCCAACTAATTTTCAGTAGATTTATCTCGAACACTGTTTTATAAACGATATGAAGCGTCTTAGTAGCAAGTCTAACAGACTTTCAGTTTTAAAAAAACGTCACGGAATTTTTGATTCATCGGTTTATTTTCTTACAGGCTGCTTAAATAAAATGCGACACCCGTTGGTCCTTAAAAGTAAATATTAGGTAATTTTTTTTTCCTCAATCTTTTTTATTTTTGCATTTTTTTTTAAATAAAATTCTAGAAATCATGTGTGGTGAATTTAGAACCAATTTTGTTGTCTTGTGAAATAGTCCATATAAACTACGTATTTAATTTTGTTGAACACAAACCAATTTTGATCGGATATGGATGATTTTGTTCGTAATTGAATTTAAATTCAATTCAATACTATGCGGTTTCCCCTTCGTTTCTTTTTAAGACCCCACTCCTGAAGCCCACAAAAACTATGAAACTGTTTTAAAATATGTAAAAATGGAAAATAATGCTACCGAGGTGATTTTCGAAGTAATTGAGTCTGAATAATGTTGGAAAACGAAAAAATTCAAAATGGCACTGAAAGATTCAGGAGCAGTCCGGAAAGGGTAAAAGGTTCAATGTGATATCAGAAAAATTGGTAAACGTTCTCATTACGTTTTCTTCTTGGAAGATCGTAACTATCAAAAAATAAATATTCCCGCTTGTGCTTGATATCATGGCCATTTTAGCTGCACAATTTTATTCTGTGTGCTTATGATTCTCCATATGCTTGTGTCAACTATTGCTTGAATAATTTCTGATAAACAGACAATTTTTGTGGCACGGTAACTACTACTGACATCCCCTAACGAGAGGTTACGGCATACTGAGATGTCGTTATGGACATTTTGGTTTATTGATTTTTGACAATGAAATGACATTACTTGCATTGGGCAAAAATGGGCAAATTTATTTTTCTCATAAACAATCACATTAGGACTTGATATTGAGAACTTATGGGTAAGCTGATAATTGCACCCAAAATTATTTGGTTTGGGATTGATCTCAGCTCAAAGTTCTCTCCGAGCATTAATGAAAGTATTGAACTCACCTCTTTTGGCTAAGCTCTGAGCCCTTTCAATGCTTTCATCTTTCTCATCTATAGGCAAGAATCCATATAAGTCACGATGCTGTCACCTACGTGGACATATTCTGACACATAATTCTAAAGCATGAACCTTCGCCCAAAAAATGAAAGCTGTTTTAACTGCATTTTGGAATATTGATTCTCTGTGGACCCACCAGCGAACTAAGTAGATATCAAGAAAATTATGGCTAAGCTGAGAATCACACCCAAAATTATTTGTTTTGCGTTTTTTCTCTACGTGATTGAAATAAGGTGATTTGATGGTACATGTGGAATTGATATCGTAAAATAAGTGCCATTTTTCATATCATCCTAGAGCTTAACCATGGTTTTCCTGTTTCTTTCCATATTCTCCACTTGAAAATGTTGATGCTAAGAATGTTGAATGCAGTATTCCCAGTAGGTCACCCCCGTAACACAAGATACCTAAAAAAAAAAAACAATTAATGTGTGAATCACGACTTTTATTCAATATAACCAATAAGATTGCTACTGTGCCGCAGTGTGTGGTCGCGATTTGGTATTGATGTTATAAGGATTCAAAAAAAGAAAACTCATCACTAATACTCCTTTTCCAACGTGCGATTAAATGTGTGTGTGTGTACGTGTTTAAGCTACAAAATTCCAAGCATTAGTATTAGTAGGTGTGCGTATGCTTTGTTTTATGTGTAGGTAACCACCGCGGCGCAAAAACAATCACTGTTGGGTGCCACATTGCAGCCTTGATTGATGGCGGTAATTGACTTTTAGTGCGCGTCCATGTTCATGTCTGCTTCGTTGATCTTTTTCATCGAACGAAAAGAGAGTTTGTTAACATTAAATCCAATGAAATCCTTTTGGATGTCGATTGTTCGCGGCGGCTTCACGGCTGTTTGCTGTCTTGTCTCTGTGCTGACACGCGCTTTTGCTAAACTGGTTTCATTGATAGGTTGAGGGCTTTTAAACGTTAAGTACTTACTTCTTGAATAGTATGATTTATTAGGCTCAAAGGCTCGCATTTATGTAAATGCATTTACGTACTGTATGGTCTTGCATTTAAGACTACATTCTTTTCACTTGTTACGAATTGAACAGAGAATGTTTATTGTGGAATTTTTGGAAATTAAATAAACTGAATTTAATTCGAATGAATATATTAGTCATGTATTCAGTTTCTGAACCAAAAAGTCTCATCTGAAAGTTTCTTCTAACAAATTGCGCCACTACTCATTAAAACTTTAGTTGCGTGAATTTACTATTTCCGTTCCACTACTATCTCATTTCCTTAACATGCAATTTCTGTCCCTCTTTTTTCTTTTTGCTTCAAAATAACATTAGTAACTTTTAATGTGTATTATGCTGTGATAATTAAAGTTAGCCAAAATCTTTCAATGTCTGCATTGCAACGTCGACTACGGCTCCAAAGTGTCAACGTATCGTGGCAATGTAATAAATGTTAAATTTGCGACATAAAGTTTGAACATGAAAAACCGATTTTTTTTATGTTCGGTTTTTTGTTTTTTCCAAGTAGCAATGTTATGGTTTTGGAGTTTCTCCAAATGAAAATCATCATTATCATCAACATCTATATCATTATTTTTCATCATTATCATCGTGAGTAACAACATTTCCTTATTGCATATCATGAAAATGATGTTGCAAAACTTTAGCACACATGCATGATGATGAATTCTCCGTTGTGTTGTATGAAAATATATGAATGTATGTATGTATGTATGATATGTGAAATTTACAGGGTGTTCTTATCTTTAATTTTTTTTTTTTTAATATTTTGAATTTTTAACTACCTAATGATAATCATAAATAGCAAAACATTACTTATGACTTTTCATTGGCTTATGAAATTATTCATACTTAGTAGCACGTTCGAAGTATTTTATATATTTCTTCAAATATACTTCTGAGACGGTTACTTTGAATATTTCCAAAACCTAAATTTGAAACGTACATATTTCCTGGGTCTGATGTATTTCATATAGTTTTTTTTGGAAGGCAATTTCGTCTCTACTTGGTATTAGTGACTACCAATTAATGTCTTGTGCCTTTAAAGTTTTTTTTGAGTATTTTATATGCGTAGCAATTCCTAAGCACCTCCTAATCCACTCGCAATAAGTGACATAAAGTACTTCGAGGGAACTTCATAGGCAATTGAAATGTGTGGTATTACAAAATAATATAAAAATCGCAAATCCCTGTGAAGGACTATATTAAATTTGCATAGCTTTACTTCGATGGATGATATCTCTTTATGAATGATCCAATTGGAAAAGTTGAAATTATGTTTTATAGAGAAAGATCAGGACTATTCCATGCCGCTGACAAAAAAGAACTAAACAACTTCCTGGACGTTCGCCATGTGTCCGAAAAAAGCGTTTTCTGCACTTTAAATAGGATAACTCAGACCTTACACGTGATAGGGAAAAACGGTTGCCAAATGCGGAATCAGCAACCCTGAATTCATAAAAATGAGATCAAATTCAGATTTTTCTGTTGCACAGTGTTATAATCAACTCAGCGCACACTTGCGTTCTTAACAAAATTTATAAACTTTTTTTAAAAAAAAAAAAACACACGAAAACTCATTGCCGAACAAGCAAAACTGACTGAGCTGAAAGTACACTGAATCTCCTCTTTTTCTTCACTTTCAGTTCTCCATTTTCTCAATATTTAAAAAATTAACAGTTAGAATAAGAAAACTAAGCGGATATAGTCTAAATTGAGGGACCAACTTCCATGGTTGTCAATTCTATATAAAAAAAATTTTCGAAGGGTTAACACAGAAAAACAGTAGCTGAAATATATAGGGTAAGGGAGGGAAATATGGACCACCAATCTGTTTTTTGGCAAAAAGTTTTTTGCATTAAAGGTCAATACTTTCACTAAAAATGTTTGCTATACACAACCCTTACATTTGCACTTAAGTATTTTAATCAAATTATTTTATAATCAGCTAAAAGTTAAGTCAAATTTCAAAAATCTTGAATCTTTCATAGACCATAACTTACAAGTTGGGCGTGGTTAGGCTATGACAAAGCACACAGTATGAGCATGCATACTCATGGAATAGACTTAAAAAATAAAATCTTGCCCATTTTTTGCCCAAAGGCTACTTTTCTTACAATGACTGAAGTGTTATAATGAACATTAGCACTGAAATCATGAAAAAAAATGTATGTTATCTTTTTTTAATCACTCCCATTTTTTGACAGTAGTATTCTGTTACCACTGAAATGGTAAATACAAATTTTCAAGTTGATATCTTCATTACAACCAATTTTTTTAAATTTTTTTTTACAAAAAAAAGGCAAATTTGTATGGGAGGTGTAAGTATATTTTGTCATATTTTGTTCATCTCTGAACCAAACCTCCGCATAAAGAATTAAGGCACATGTACAAAATTTCAACTCGATATCTTTGAAACTACGGCTAAAATTGAATTTTGACGTCCTAGATTGGCAAAATCTCACACTGTGCGGTGATCTCCTGAGTAAAGGGTATTACATTATATGCATTTTTCATCTTCTTTTCATTTGTAGTTTACAAACTACAAATAATGACCATCAGACTCGTCATGGAAACTGGAACTAGATTCTCCATCTGAAGTAGATGATAAATACATTTCTTTTTTGAGGCTTTTTTCTTTGGTGGTACATATTACCCGTACCACGTGTTGGTGAAATAAATGGTGTTTTATCAAAAACTTTTGTGGTCAATGAACATATTTGTGCTAATAAATTATAAATGGTATTCACTGACTTTGTATAATTAACCATTTATTTAAAAACACCATGTCTTTAAAGTGAAATAATGATATGTACTCACTAGAAAAAAAAAAATGATCACCAAACTCTTTTTTAGAAAAAACAACTTTACAGAAACATGCGAATTCACCGAACAGTCAAATCGCACTGACATAAGCTTTAGGTATTGGCGTAATGTTTAAATGTGAATAACGGTAAATCCTATGTACGCAATGGAAAATATCCATGTGGTCCATATTACCCATGTAGTCCATATTTCCCTCCCTTACCCTATATAAAACAATGTCGTATAAGTTTTTTTTAGAAAATAACGTTAGGTATATGATAAACGGACAAATTAAGTGTACTAAAAAGCGGTTAGGGACAGGACAATTTTTTTTTAAGTAATTCGTATAGAAGCTCGGGTCAAGTATTTGTATTAAATAGTTAAAATATTATATTATAAATTTAAGCATGGTTTTGAGCCCCGGGACATTGAAAAGTAAATTTTTTGGACACTCACCCATGAAGAAGTATCAAAAAAGCAGTTCTATCGCGCTAAAACCAGGGTACGACAGCAATGGTTTTTTACCCAAATGGTGCAGATTATGTTTGGACTCCTTAACAGCACCCAGTAGGTAGATTCTTTGCCATTCACTTGACTTAGAGTTGGATCAATTTTTGCGTAATCGATCAAGATTTGAGTTAACATCTCCGATTTTTATGAAAATTGGTGAAAAGTTAGTAATGGGCATACATATAGCTGTGATAAAATGATTTCCAAAATGGCGGCCATAGGAAGTTCGATGCAACTTTTGGATTCTCATATATTTGAAAGTTCATAGCTCCTCGGCTTTTTATTCGATTTTGATGAAATTTCTGATTAGTTTAAAAAAGTATGAGGTTTACACAGAATAAAAATAAAAAAAAATTATTCATTATTTTGCGATCCTTAAAAATGTAGCATCTTTTACAGTTTTCAAGCTATGCGTTTTTAAAGTTTTTTATTGTTGTGAGTCATTGGTGCACGTGCGCTATAGGATTACCAACGTCCAGACGGTATTTTTTTTCAGTGGGCCCTAGTGGAATTTTTCGTAGAGTATTTTTTATTTTTAACCCATTATAACCAAGTTTTTGGAAGAATAGGTCAAAAAGACCCTCAAAAACGGGATATAAAGAATTACTGAGGCTTAAGTTAACAGTTGGGTGGTCCTTTTAAAGTCAAATTGAAATGGTTGAATGGTGCAAAGAAGACTGTAAAGTTAAGCTGTTTTGGCAATAGTTCTCGGTTAGCCTCTCCAGGAGTGTTCTTATCGAAATTAAATGAAAAGCCACCCTTTACGTTGTAAAAACTATTTGCTAACTATAAAATATTTGCAGATGTGTCAAGTAAATGGGAAAACCTCCAAATAAAAAATTAAGTCCACACGAATTTCGAAACCTTGGATTTCCTTTTGTTGCTTTTTTGGCGTTACCAAAAAATTGACATGCATTTTTTGACATATGACTGTGCAAATGCTCATACATACGAGTACAAATAACATAAATGCACAGAGTTAATTATGGCAATGTGTCAAAAGGTCATGTCATGTACATGACTAAGCAATAGGTTTATGTCAATTTAGAAAAACTGAGTTTTAAGGACTTCAGCAAAATATATGAAAAATCTGTTGCACAGTTGAAAGGATGCAGCATAATATCTTTTACTAAGAAACCATTAGCTTTACGCTACAAAATCAGTCTTTTCAATAGACGCTTTAAGTCATATCCATGTTGGGTTCATTTTTTTTTTCACTCTTTTCTTCATAAAGTAGACTATTTAGACTTATAATGTGCCTTTTCAAAAGAAAATATTTGTTGTTGTTGGCTTATGAAAAAAAAAAAGAAAAACAGAAAAAATAAAAATGAGCACAGCACATGAGCGCATATATGTGTTTGTGTTCCGTTTCACATGTGAAACTCCTTTTTATACTTTTTGTTGCAGCATTTTAGGCGACGTACGTTGGTTTTGTTTATTTTTCCAGTTTTATGCACGCATCTCTTAGCTTTGCTCTTATTTTTTCTTTATTTTCTTTTTTGTTTTTTTTTTGTTTTTTTTTTGTTTAGTAAGTAGACAGTAGTAGCAATGTGTGTGCGTGTTTGTACTGTAGGAGGGGGTGGGATGTTGGAGGCACCATTCAGTTGTGGTTGTATTTACATAGTATTTCCGTTACAAAACGAAAGTTGTGTGTAGAGTCAAGTCGCAACACCAGCACCATCAAGATGAAAGCCGGTAAAATTTAAATTGGGTTACAAAGCAATTTCATAGTACGCAACACCATCTCCCCTCAATAACCCTCTCCAGCTTATGTTAACTCGCACGTATTTGAAGTAGAAGGCGGACAGGATTTTATTTGCTCTTTTAAAATGCTTTTTAATTAAAATTCAAGATTTTCTGCTCACTTTGATTTGAGCAGAGCGAGCGAGCGAGCGTGAGAAAGAGTACAGGAGGTATAATAAATCATTTCAAGGATATTCATTCACTTGATTTAATTGTTTCTGTCAGAGATTTTCAGATTTTTTTTGTACGAAATTTTTGTGTGAATACTGCAGACACAGTTGGTGGTAATGATGTGATTTTATTCATGAAGAGCTACTTTTTGTGAATTTAAAAAGAAATAAAATTAGCTATTTGATTTTCAAAATTAAGTGTTAAGTTTATATTTTAAGGCAGATTGGTGTATTCATGACGGCTGGGTACGCCATTTTTTCAAGTGGAGTTTGTAAACTGGCTATTTATATTTTAAAATATTTGACATGCCTGAACTCTTAGCTTTTGCTTCATAGGGAAGTTTTTGGGATTAGTTACATCCTTTAACTTTATAGCGTAATTTTATCTGAGCTACTACTTACTTATATTCAGTTGAGTACGTGAAATTATTGCCAAAAGTGAGAAAAATCATAAAACATAGAAAAGAACAAAAAACTGATTTGGTGATTTGAACTTGAACAAGAAAACCGAGCGAATTCGGACAAGAAAAAAGTATAACGAACTTGTCGCATTCAACTTTATGCAGTAGAGATTCAAACGTAAGTGGTAATAATTGCCGAAGGTGCAAAATATTTTTGTTGTTTCAAAAAGATTCCTATAAATAAGTTACTTTGTTTTTATTTCTTTCATTAGTTATAGCAACCTAAAAATCAACATTTAACGAGATATTGTCAAAAATCTGCTATAAGGCGCCATTTTTTTAATATAGCGGCGCGAGCGGCAAAGATACGTGGTTTCCAACAGTTTCCGTATCACATTGGGTTGCAGTGTAGTAGTGGTTTGATTGCAGTGCCTGTAGTTGTATGTGGTTTTTATCTAAAGGTTGAATATGATTTAAGATCAGGGTTGCCAACAGTCCAGTTTTTGTTCGCCAACTACGGCTTTTGAAAGCTTTGTCCGGTTGTCAAAAGCGACCAGACCTAAAATTGCCTGGTATTTGGATAGCTTAAAATATGGTTTTTAGTTAAATAACATGGCCCAGGAAGTAAAATGGTTTCTTTTCGAGGGCGAAAGGGGGTATTGTTCTTTTTTTTAAATGTTTACGTAAGTATTAGAAACGATTTTATTGAGACTTCCTTTCAAGGAGTGTGCCTATAATCACAGTCCAGAGATTGGGAGCTTGGAATATTTTCATAATGTGTCGGGATTTTGAAGATATTAAAGTTGGAAAGCCTGTGTAAGGTCCACAATACAATCTCTAACGAAATCTTTAGAGCACATATTATCCAGTGGTGATTTTTCTATGAAAAACATTCAACCTCTGAAAAATATGGTCCAAAATTTCATTCGAAAAATGAGTTAATTATTTAGCATGCATGTATCAAATGACATGTTGGGCTAAGCTTTCTGTTCAGCGCTTTATGTAAAACACCAACATACCAAAACAACAAAAACTTGGTCGATTGGTTTACGTTATGGACTGCTCATAAACCTCATTACACTCAGAGGGGGAGGGGGTGCATTCCAGTTTCACGCTTTTGTGTTTGTTAATTTACGCTATCATCACACAGTGGAGATATCGTCAACTTTTAAAGATTTTAGCATAATGAAGTTTATGCCCTTTACGATTCAGGTCCATCATCAGACGCACTTGCCTGCATGGAGAAGAACTTTTAAGCATACCGAGCCCTAATCGCCGAAAAGATTTACCTGATAGAATAATCTTTTTTTTTTGACTATACAAAAATCGATTATTCCCGACTCTATGCTTCTTTACTTCAAATTTCATAAATGTAAGAAGTAATGTTACAAAGTTACAGTGAAAGCCATTATGGCTTTTGCACTAACTAAATTGTATGTTATGCAAAGATGATTCGAAAAAAAAAACTTGTACTGTAAAATTTGCCTTTTGTCGGTTAAATTTTTGTGGTAGTTAGGGCTCCATACTACTTATATTAATCTTTTTGCATAAATTTGTTTAGAATCACAGCAAGGGGAAATAAAGTCAATGAAAAAGTTATAGTTTTTATATTATTTTGTTTAATCTTCATTACTTTAGGATAAACTTAATATTCCGTTTTTTGTGATTTTCCATTTTCAAATGTTACTTTGAAATGTATATTTTCAGACAATACTCATTTCTCTTTGGACGAATATACTTACCTAGTATATTTGACATCATTTTTTTGCACTTATATATGTACCTATGTATTTTTTGTCAATTATTCTACAATAAATATCTAATCCTTTTAAATTATGTGCAACTTTTTCTCTTGTATTTTTCCAGGAATCGCAATGAACGTGTTTTGAAACAAGTTGAAAATAGCGACCGCAATTGTAAAATGCAGTTACGGTTTCAAAGCTGTTAACAAATTTTTGCAAAACTGGTGGTCGTCATTTGTACGGGTAATAAAAGTTTAAGTCAAAAGTAATTAAAAAGTCACAACTTCGACACTATTTTACCTAAGTACGTACGGCTACGGCAGGCTGCAAGCAGTGGCGGAAGTTGTGTGTGCGGCAGTGGAGATTTCTACTACAGTTTTATGTGTATGGAATACTTGTGTAGTGTAGCAGCAAAACAAAAAGTAGCAGTAGCAACAAGATGCAGAAGGAAAATAATTCAACGGCGGAAAACTGCCAATTTGTTGGACCCTACAGACTGGAGAAGACGTTGGGCAAAGGACAGACGGGTAAGCTTAGTAACTAGTGCAAATAAGAAAATAATAATAATGAAAAAAACCCTGAACAGATCGTTAAATCGATTTTAAGTTTTAATTGCTTTGTTTAATGTTTTTTAAGGTGGTACTAAAAATGTTTGCACATAAATGCTTACATTAAAAAAGGCAACTGTTATTGTTTTATTGTTTGGTTATAAGTCAAATATGCAAAAAAAAATTATTTCAAAAACTTCAAAAAAATAAAAAATTTAAAAGATCAAAATGCATACCTATGTCGAAAAATTGGAAAAATATTGAAAACTTGCAAAATGTTGAAATACGTAAAAAAAATTGTCGATTAAAAGATGATAAAGTTTATCTAAGACTTTAACGTTCGTTCTTAGCTGACGAAACCAGGAGTATCTCCAGAACATTGAGTCGCTTAATAAAAAGTAACAGCATATCTTTTACGGAGAAATACTTTACTAACTTGTATTCGTCTAAGAACGATCGTTAACGTCTTAGATGTAAAATGTTATGTTGAAAAAGACACGAAACTTGCATATTGAAAATGTCGATAACACAGTGTAACAAGTTGAGCGAAAAATTTTGTTCCGTAATCCGTGTGGTTTCAATTACTTATCATTTAGGAGCCTTTTTGATGAAAACGGTGATTCGAACGCAAAAATCCATATCTGGCAATAATTTTTCTTTATTAGGTCTGTTATGCGAGTTATCCCTACTTTATAGTGCAGAAAACGTTGTTTTCAGACATATGGGGTACATACGGAAAGAAGTGAAGTTCACTGTTCCAACGGCATCGAATAGCTTTTCCAATTGGATCATTTTTTTTATTGAAATAAATGTATTTCAACTCCATATAAATTTGATGTAGTCTTTAACATGGATTTACGATACCTTTACTTCAATGTATGATATCTCGGAAAGTAATGATCCAACTGGAAAAGTCGAGAGGAAAGATACAATGACAAACAATTTGGTCTACTTGATGTCGTTGGCAAAACATTTTATGCACTTTCAAGCCATGAAGATCACAGAGCTATTAGGAAAAATTGGTTGGTTACCATTTTGCGAATCAGCAACCGCAAAGTAACCAAACAACGTTATCGAGATCTCATCCAAAATTTGATGTTGCCCTTGTAATTGTTTATATAGTCAAAAAAATTTTAAGAAGTCAAACAAATTTTAATAAAGTGTAAAAGTAGTTTGATAAAGTCAAATAATGTTGCAAATCAGAAAATATTTAAAGAATTGATGAATATTGAATAATTCACAAAATCCTAAGATGTTGTCAAAAATCTTTTACATAAATATGAGTCGAAAAATATTAAGAAAAGGTCAGAAATGATTGAATAGACATAAAATGTTATAGAGGTTGAAATTTAGAAAGATCAATAACTAAAATTGAGGCGTTGCGTGCATTAACGCCCTAAGTCGACTTAGGGCGTTTTTGCGCCCATCGCTTTTTTGAAAAGCTTGGGTCCAATTACGATCACAGAATGTGGTAGAGCAATATATATATACTGTTTAAAGAGTTGCGTGCAAGAAGGGCGTAGTGCGACTTGGGGCGTTTTTGCATAAATCAGTTCGCGGTAGGAAAAAAAGGTTTTTACTCAAAACCAAGGTGCCGAGCGAAAAAATTATATATGGCAAAAAATGCTTAGAATTGTCCAAAGAGTACGTGTGATTTTATTTAGATTTTTTTTTTTTTTAGCCAAATTTTGAAAAATTATAAAATGTTCGAAAAAATTCTGAAAAAATTCACACATATTTTTTGGACGATTCCAAGCATTTTCTGCGTAATATACTTTTTTGTCGTAAGGTACCTTGCTTCTGAATTGAATCCATTTTTCCGGCTGGGTAAAAAAATTGCTATGTTTGAGTGACCATATTTCGATAAATTTGTAGCCTAAGAAATTTTTCAATAAAGCATTTTAAAGGAAACTTTATCTCCTTATTTTTTATTAAATTTTGTCTTTTCCTATCTTTGATCTAAAATAAGTTATAGTCAAAAGAGTAAAAAAAGACAAGAATTCGAAATTTTTTTTTGATTCAATATTCTATAAATTCATTAAAATCCATAGCGCCGCTTTTGTGTAATATTGAATCAAAATATTCAAGCCTTTAAAAGTGGGTGTAACACTCTTGCCATCCCATCCACATTTCGCTATTTATAATCAGCATTTGTCTACCAAACTGAGCCGCCATTTGCGAAATATTGCCCAATAAATTCTAATTTTAAAGAATTTGCTACGCCTTTCTATGAGTACTAGAATCGCCCAATGGTCAAAATTTGACCACAAATGTATTAAATAATTTTGGTACTTTTTGGACAGTTTAAGTACATTTTTGTGCTATTTGGTACAAAACAGAAAAGCTTATTTATCATCGCTGGTACAATGACAAATGTGAAACGAAAAGAAAACAACAAAAAATTAAGACAGTCCGCTTTTTGTCTTTCTTTCGCGTATTAGTCGTTGTGAATATTGAAAAATTTGTAGTTCATTTTACCTGGCATAATGCCTAAATATTACAATAATTTTAGCTTTGCGCACCTTTACACACAAATACCTTTCTAATGGTGTATGATTCAAAGTCATGCTCCATTTCTTACATAGTAAAAAAAGATAGGACAAATTTTTGTCTTGCGTATTGATATTTAGATTTATATTTGCTCTCACATTTCTACAAAATATATGTTTTTCTTTACACAAATCTATATTTTAATGCAAAACTTGGCTCTGTTGAAGTTTTTGTACTTTTTGGGAATTTTAGTACTTTTTTGCCATTTGGTACAAAATAGAAAAGCACATTTGTCATCCCTGGTGCGATGTCAGCGAAACGAAAGCAAAGCTTTGGTTTTTCGGCTTTCTCTTTGTGCTTTTAACTTTTTTCAGTCTTATATACCGTGTATTTTGTTGTTGTGAATATTGAAAAATTTGTATTTAGTTTACCTGGCTTAAATTCAAAATATTAACATAATTTTAAATTTGCGCACATCTGCACACAAATACCTTTCTAATGATGTATAATTTAAAGTCGTACTCAATTTCTAACATAGTAAAACAAGACGGACAAATTTTTGTCTTGCGTATTAATATAAAGATCTACAGGGTTAGAATTTATCCCAGTCTTAATATTATACTAATATAAAACATTGTAACAAATTTCGTTAAAATCTCTAAAACCGTTTACAAAAAAAATATTTACCAGGTGCAAAACTTAGATGCAATGTATGCATGCATTTTATAAAATTATAATTTTAAAGAAATAAACAAAAATGCACATTTATAAATAATTACGGTGAAAGTATATTTCATTCCCCTCATTTAAAAAAAAAAATCATTAAAATCGGAACAGTTTTTCCGGTTTCCCAAGCAAAATGCTAACGTTACTCCAGTGATAGTTAAATGGGTTTATGCAAAAACGCCCTACAATTTAAGTTTTTCCTTCTTCGATAATTCTGTCAATATGCGTTAGTATTATGTGTTAGCGGTAATTATTTACTCATTTTATTAGGTTTAATTAAATAAATTTGTTTTCCAAGGTTTAAATGTTGGTTTGTTCTTTTTATCAGCATTTAAAAACTTTAAATTGAATTATCTCGAAATGCCATTTTTCGACTTGGGGCGTTATTGCACGCAACGCCTCAATTATTGATATTTATGTACACTGAGAAAACATTATGATTATAAACATCAAAACTTGGTAATAATTAACAAATAATATATTTGATAAAGGCGAATCGAATATTTGATATTATTTAATGAGAAACATATTTGTTAATAATTACCAAATATATGTTTGAATCTAAACACCTTTATTATTACTAATCTTTTTATGTATTAGGAACAAACATGGAAATATTTGCTAGGATCACGGCGACATTATAAAATATAATATTTGTTATAAATTAAAAACAAAATTCTTCTCTGAAATTTAAATAAAATCTTCAAACGTTTTCATGCATTTTTTAACATCGAAATCATGACAATTGAGAAAAAACTAAACACAATTATGTTGATATGTTTCATCTAACACCACAAAGACATCTTTAGACCACTGAACGCTAATAAACGCGCTGAGTAAAGAATTTGTCTCAAAATGACCAGGTTCAAAACCAGCTTTAGCGATATCAATTGCTAAATTTTTCTATATCTATTTCATAAAGTAAATGAAAGGAATTGATCTGAAGATGATTATGTGGAGAAAGACGAAACACCACTATTTTTTCCGAAGCTTCGTAAATTCCAGAAAACACATGTTTTTTTGCTCAAATTTTCTTGAGTGCTTTGCAATTGTTTTGGCGGCTTCCATAGTTTGGGGGAACAAAATATACAAAGCTGATTGTACCACAGAACAAAGCTCAATGTACTAACATATACTCAATTAAACAATAAAATAATTTTCCCCATAAAATAGTTCATTTATTTTCTGTTTCTTTTTTGTATTTTTTTTGCAGGGTTGGTCAAATTAGGAGTTCACTGCGTCATCGGAAAAAAAGTTGCCATCAAAATAATCAATCGAGAGAAGTTAAGTGAATCGGTGCTAATGAAAGTAAGTCGTAAGTCGGTGACCTCTAGAAAACACAAACACATTTGTAGTAGCAGGAAGCGAAATAAAACACATAGCACACATGCGATATATATATGTATGTATAAAACATGCGCTACAAAGTCTTATATTCAAGTCATTTATAATGTAGAATATGAAACGAAGATTGCTTTTCTATACTACGGATACAGTGGAGTCAATTAAACAAAAAAGCGATTACAATTTATATTTTTAAAATTAACGTGCCAGAAGGCAGGTGATGCAACAAAATTTTATTTCTAAATGTTTAACAAAATCATTCTTTTGTACATAGTAGTGGCAATCTCGTGGTCTCTAGTTAGTTCTTTTAAGCATTTTTGCTTCTGTAGTCGATGAAGGTCAAGTGTAGAGCAGCCTGTTACAGGAAATATTTACCAAAAATCATCATTTGACAGATTTGACAGGTTTGCATAGTAAGAAATCAAAATTTTCGGCAGGAAGTTTTCTTGTAAGAAACACATTCAAAAATTCAAGGGTCAAGTTTTTCAAATGAATGCGCATGTTTCAGCAAGAAAAAGCAGTTTGGCAGATTTGACAGGTTTTCATAACAAAAAAAAAAATAGGATTTCTGTCAAGATATTTTTATAAGAAATACTATTAAAATACTCTTGAAAAACAAAGTTAAGTATTTTGATGACCAAAAGCAGTAGTGTTAACCAACTGACAAGTTTTGCAGTAAAAAAAAAAACAGGATTTTCTGCAGAAAGTATTCTTATAAAAAATTCAATTAAAATACTCTCAAAATAGAAAAAGGTAGTCATTTCGATAGACAAAGGATAGGGTTTTAAAATGAATGCGCAGGTTTTAGCAAAAAAAAAAAAAAAAAAAAATCAAAAAGCGATGGTATCTACCATTTGACAGGTTTTCATAGCAAAAAAACATGATTTCTGTCAGGAAATATAGTTGAAGCAAAAATAAAACACCAAAAATTAGTAACATCCTGTTAAAAGCAGGATGAATAGACACGTTATCCATACACAATCTGGTAAAGTGAAAACCTGCATGTTGTTTTCGAATAAGGGCGGTTTGTAATAAATCAGTTTGTTGCTTTGAAATCCCCACTGTATATTCACTGGCTTATAAAACTAAACTGAAAAAGAGATAAAACCGTACAGAGAGAGCGGAACAATGAACAAAAACTACGGCAACAGCAAAAATTTTGAACAATCAGAGTATCAATAGCAACAACATTAAGTAACATACAAACGAACAAATCCTTTGTTATACATATGTATGTATGTAGTAGCAAATCTTTTAAGTCCATAATAATATTTATTATCCTCGCGTGTTGCTGAAATACGCAATGCACGCGAACTAAATTTAGTGGCGCTCTCACCTTGCCCTCATGTGGTGTCCTGCTTTTGATAGGGTTGTCCTTTTTTCGCTTAATTTTTTTTTTAATTTTGTAGGGCTTTCTTGTTAGTTTGTTGTTGCACTAGTTTAAATATTGCTGATTTTGTCCATGTACATATCTTGTATCTTTTGATAAGTTACTTGTGTTGATAGCCATCATAATTTTTGTTAAAATATCAATTTTGCTGTACTCAATATCATATGAGTAGCCGATTTGCAAAGCCAAGAATATCCATGGTTGCTCTGTATTATAGGAATCAATTGTTAATCGTTTTTTGCGTTTTTCGCGGTTTCGTTCGAACTGGATATATGTATCTGGTTTTGCATTTAGGCTACTCATAAAGGGTGTTTTTTTTAGAGGTTTGTTTTTCGAATAGAGATAAAACTGGCATTTTGTGGTCAAATCTAGCAACTCTAATGTCATTTATGTTCAGTTTGGTTTGCCATTTCATCATGAACAGGTTGACAAAAGAACAACGCTTGCAAATCGTGCAAATTTATTTCGAAAATAACGGTTCAGTTCGCGAAGTTTACCGCAAGCTCCGTCCATTTTATGGTCGACATAATCGTCCATCAGAGCAATTAATTCGGTTAACCATGGATCGTTTTCGCACTACGTTTACTCTATGTGATAATACGCATCCGCAGATCTTGGCTTGCGACCTTACAAGATCCAGCTTGTGCAAGAATTAAAGCCGCGAGACCATGCAATGCGTCGTGATTTTGGTGTATGGGCCGAAAATGAGATTGATCTCGATGCTGATTTTCATCGCAAAATTTTGTTCAGTGATGAGGCTCATTTTTGGTTGAATGGCTACGTCAACAAGCAAAATTGCCGCATTTGGAGTAAAGAGAATCCACATGAGACCCTTGAGACGCCATTACATCCACAAAAACTGACTGTTTGGTGTGCTCTATGGGCTGGTGGAGTCATTGGGCCATACTTCTTCCGAAATAATGCTGGAGAGTCAGTTGCCGTTAATGGAGACCGGTATAGAGCCATGATAACCGACTATTTTGTTCGCGAATTGGATGGCATGAATGTGGATGAGTTGTGGTTCCAACAAGACGGCGCTACATGCCACACAGCGCACGTCACAATCGATTTATTGAAGGAAACATTCGATGAGCGCTTAATTTCGCGGAATGGACCTGTCAATTGGCCACCAAGATCGTGTGATTTGACACCATTGGATTATTTTCTTTAGGGATATGTGAAGTCGCTCGTCTACGCCAACAAACCAGAAACGTTAGGGGACTTGGAAGCCAACATTCGTGGCGTTATTGCCGACATACGGCCCCATATGCTCGAAAAAGTGGTTGAAAATTGGACCTGTAGAATTGGCTTTATTCGAGCCAGCCGCGGCGGCCACATGCCCGAAATCATATTTAAACATTAATGGCATAAAATTATCCTTCCAATAAGGTCAAATTGATGGACATTAAAACGATTTTCTTGTGATTTATTTCAATTCGAAGTTCTATGCCTCTAAAAAAAACACCCTTTACATAGGAAGAAATATTTAAACTGATTTTGAGGAATTGAAACATTTAAATTAACAGTTTTTTTTTTCTTTAATTCTAAAATTTTATTTCTGACAGTTTTTTTTCACAAAAGCTTGTTAAATTTTTAGAGTTGCTCTCCAAGTTCTTAAATCGTTACGAAACTGATCTAAACTAGAATCGCCCATTAGTCAAAATTCAAACCACAAATGTATTAAATAGTTTAGGTACTTTTTGGACACTTTTAGTACTTTTTTTTGCTATTTGGTTCAAAATAGAAATGCTCATTTATCATCCCTGGTATAATTCAATCGAAATATAAACAAAAGGCTAGTTGGCTGGCTGTGTGTTGAAATACATTTTTTGGGAAAACTGAGCAAGAGGTTTACAAAATAAAAAAAAATGTCCTAAGGACTTTGGCGTCCTGAATCCGAATCCGGGTTCCGTTTTTTCCCAGAACGTCTGAGAAAAAATATTTTAAGGTCATATGGAGGTCACGTGTCGTTTAGTGATAAATTCGCTAAAATTCTGAAACTAAATTTTTTATCATTGAGTTCTTAGTCCTTAAAAAGAATATGAGATCAAAAAGGGTATCTCGGACCTAGTTTCGGAGATATAGCCATCGGTAGATCCAGATATATCTTCTATGAAAACCGCTGGATGGATTTGTAAAATATTGGTGTCATATGAAAGGTATTTTGACAGCCTCTAAAAACGTTTTGAGCATATTTTCAATTGGATTCATAGTTTTCGAGATATGTATAACCTTTTTTGAAATTTTGTGAAATTTTTCACGTCAAAGTCCCTAGGAAACACATAGTCTGGTGAAAACGCTATGACATTTATTATTTTTGTAAACCTGTGTAATTCAATGAAATTTGGTACACTGCCTTCGTCGCGACGCGTCGTTAGAGTTAGCTCGTAAGATTGAAAATGAGAGAAATCGGTGAACGGACTTCTCTGCCACCCATACAAAAAATATATTCAATATGCAACTTTAGCTGTACTTTTCAC
Source organism: Calliopum simillimum (assembly GCA_951812925.1). Lineage (NCBI taxonomy): Eukaryota > Metazoa > Arthropoda > Insecta > Diptera > Lauxaniidae > Calliopum > Calliopum simillimum. Next base: position 16,627,186 of record OX638371.1, on the reverse strand, counting down.
GGAAATGCAACCAAAATACACATTAATACTACGAATAGTAAGCACAAGCTCTTAGCAAAAACTGGGCGAGTTCGGACAAGAGGGCGCGACACCTCCCATATAAGCAAAAGCTTCAAAACGCTATAATGAACGCGTTTTTTGAGACAATCGAACTAAATTTTACTCAAACACTAAGAACTATAAATGCAAGCTCTCAACAAAAACCGGGAGCAATCGGACAAGAGGGCGTGGCACCTCCCATAAAAGCAAAATTTGCAAGATACTGCAGTGTAGGGTATTTAATGTTTGGCCAGGCCAAATGTTACACCCTTACTAGTTGTCTTTCTCTTTGTGCTTTATCCTTTTTTCAGCTCTATGTGACCGTGTATTTTGTTGTTGCTAATATTAAAAAATTTGCATTTAATTTTACCTGGCTTAATGGCGATTTATAATTTTAACTTTATGCACATCTACCTACACACATATAACTTTCTAATGGTGTATAATTTAAAGTCGTAGTTACTCCATTTCTAACCTATTTAAGCATAGTTTTAACGTATCCAAAAACAGCGTCACGGAATTTTCAAAAAAAAAAAAATTAAATTCACTCCACACTAGCATATATATCGATACCTTAGAGCGCTATAGTCATATCTCCACTTTTTGCGGTTTGAGATTTTTGCAGTTATGGCATCATTGTGGGCTTCTTTACCGTGTGGAAAACTGTGTGATGTCAAAATACCACCAAAATATTGTACCAAAATATTCGATAACACAGGCCTACAAAATTTGGCAAAGTTATTTTACCAGAAACCAGACTATACTTTTCCGATGTATTTTGACGTGCTGAATCCAAATCCGGGGTCAGAATTGTTCCATTGGCTCAGGATTCCGAGATATCCTTAACTAAAAGTGCTAAAAACACATATTTACGCTTATATATCATCGCCTAATCAATAGTCTGGTTTCTGGTAAAATTTTTTGTAGAAAATCCTATCTCCAAACTGTAATTTTTTCAAGAGCGCTACTGTCCTATCTCCACTGAATATTCAAACAAGTCACATTTTTAAAAAAAATTCTTCGTTTTTTCGCGTTTCATAACTTTTTGCGACATTTTAGTGAACAAATTTGGTTATACCCAAGGCTCCACTCATGTTTGTCGAAACCAAAAATTAAAAAAAAAAAAAAAAAAAAATCGTTTCTTTTGTGTTTTCTACGCGCTTCATGACTTTTTACGACATTTTAGTGAAAAAAATTCAAAAAATGTACTAAATACGTCGTTTATTTCAATAGTAGTGGAATTCTATATAGAGGCAAAAGTAATGACATGCTATAAGTTGGCTGGAATTTCATTAGAAATTTATAAAATTGGTTAAAAACATTAAATTATGTTAAAATATACTATAGGTAAAAGTATTGCATATATCGTTATATCAAAATAGCAGCCAATCCTAAATAACCACTGTTTGAAATCTTCTTTTTGCATTTCCCAACAATTGGAAAAATGGAGATAGGACTATAGCGCTCTAAGGTATCGATATGTTCATATATTTTTGATAAATATTTAATTTGAACCATTGACTCTTCAGGTTCATATTTCTATGTACAATGTATAGAAACATTTTGTTTTCTCTACTTCTTTTAACATATGCTTTAAAAAAATGTAATATTTATGATGCATTGTTCATAATCCAACTAACGCGCATAACACTTTTTTTTGCTATTCAGGTGTAAAAAGCCTCTTTTGTTCTCTGGTTCTCCATAAATGTTGAATATTTTTTTGTTCTTCGAATAAATCTTTTGCCTACAATGATTGTGGTGGTGATGCAGTAGAAAAAATGGCAACATTTCAAATTTCCAAGTATCATTTTCCAAGCTCAAGGTTAAATATAGGTATGTAAGTATGTACATATGCATACATACCAAATCATTTATTTGTTTCCTAAGATTTTTTATTGTCAAAAAACTTATTGAAAAAAGAATTCAATAAATATATTTGGAAAATTTTGCACTTTGGTTTGTCTTAAGCATTTTTTGGCTTAACTAAGTACTTGTAATTATTCTAAGCAATTAAATTACCATTATGCTTACGGTTTAATGATAATTGCAAGTTAATTATTCATTCAGTGAAAGTTTCATCGCAGCCTATGGGTGAATTTCACGTGAGAACTTTAACTTAAATTCTGCAGTAAATATCTTACATTAACACGACGTTAATTGTATTGGTAAAGTTGCCGACAGGAGTGCAATCGATATTTTATTAATCGCATTAAAGTTGTAAATATTTTCATATCAATGTCGGGCGTATTCACATATAGCATATTTTTGCTTTTAAAGCAATAAAATATTTACACTGATATGACATGCAAGAATAGAATTAAATAAAAAAATTCAAAATGACAGCAATATAAATAAATCAATTTAGTTTTAATTCACTCAGAAAAAATTATAATAATAGTACTAACCACCGAGGCTCTAGGCTTAAAACATATGAGAATAGTGTCGGGTGTGGGCACTTTTTATACCCTACACCCAGGGTATATTCACTTTGTCCTTCCGTTTGTAACGCAGAGAAGGAGGCGTGGCAGATATAGAGAAGTATATATATTCTTGATCAGCGTCACCTCCTGAGTCGATATAGCCATGTCCGTCTGTCTGGCTGGCTGGCTGGGTGGCTGGCTGGCTGGCTGGTTGGCTGTGTGTTGAAATACACTTTTTGGGAAAACTGAGCAAGATAATTCAATGAAACTAAGTACACTGCCTTCGTCACCAAAGTTAGCTCGGGGGATTGAAAATGAGCGAAATCGGTCAACGGACACGCCTACCACCCATACAAAAAATATATTCAAAATGCAATTTTAGGAGTTTTTTTCACGACAATGCAACCAAAATACGCATTAATATTAAAAATTGTAAGCGCAAGCTCTGAGGAAAAACTAAGCGAATTCGGACAAGAGGGCGTGGCACCTCCCATATAAGCAAATGCTTAAAAACGCTATACTGAAAGCGTTTTTTGAAATATTCGAATCAAATTTGACTCAGACACTAAGAATCATAAATGAAAGCTCTCAACAAAAATTGGGTGAAATCGGACAAGGGGGCGTGGTACCTCCCACATAAGCAAAAGTTTCAAAATGCTATACTGAAACAATTTCTTGAGATAATCGAACCAAGCTTCACTCAAATACTACACAGAAAAAAAAACTGACGGTAAAATTAACTATAAATTTTGTATTCTATAGTTTTTCAAATTTTCTATAGGAAACAAAAACAAAAATTCAAAATTTCAGATTCAGCTTTACTTTTCTACAGTTGAATTCAACTGTACATTTTGTATTCCATAATTTTTTTTTTCATATGAATAACATTTTGAATTGAGTCTTTAACAGGTTCATAAAATTCTCACATTGTTTAAGAATAAATCAACATAAGTTTGCTAGAGTTGTACTGATATTTTGCCATTTGAAATGGTGTCGCCGTAGAAGTTGTTTGCTACAATTTCTACGAGTTTTTGGAAACGGCTAGTTACAGCCCTTCTGGGGTGCTAACTATTAAACCGTTCCAAAACAGTTTTAACTGTTTGGAACAGTTTATATTGTTAGCTGACCTTTTAAGAAGGTTATTTTTACTGTAACTGCGATTGATAGTTTCTAAACCGAGTAAACTGTAAATTTACAGAGTTCTACGGTCAAAACACAAAAACTCCGGGTTGGTGCAATTTCTATCGAAAATCTAGGTTAAATTAACTGTTTTCACAGTACCTAAACATTTTAACAGCAACTGTACAGTACTATTTCAACAGTAATTTTACTGGACTGCACAGTCAATTTAACCTTTACTGCGGGTTGGTGCAATTTCTATCGTTGAAATCGGTTGGATTGACCGATATTTTTTTTTCTGTGTAAATACTATAAATGCACGCTCTAAGCTAAAACTAGACGAACTCGGTCAAGAGGGCGTGGCACCTCCTATATAAGCAAAAGCTTCAAAACGCTTTACTGAAAAAGTTTGTCACTCAGACACTAAAAACTATAAATGCAAGCGCTGAACAAAAACTGGGTGACCTCGGACAAGAGGGCGTAGCAACTCCCATATGAGCAAAATTTGAAAAATACTGCAGTGTAGGGTATTTAATGTTTGGCCAGGCCAAATTTTACACCCTTACTAGTTTGTTTTCGACTCATAACTTTTGACCAAATGTATATTATTGTGGCATAAAAGTATCATTGGAAAGCTAGAGACATTAGCTAACTACTAGTAAATTGATTTCGTCAGTTGGAAAAATAATATCAATAAAATAGTGAAGTGATCATTTTTGACAAAAAAAAAAATAAATTTTGGGTCGGTTGTGGGCACTCTTAGAAAATCGGCTAAGAATGAGAAAATATGACATTAAACGCAATCAAATGGAGAGAAAAGCAAAATTAATTTATTTTGGAAACATTGACTCACACAAATTCAATAAATTCTGCTCAACGGCGTTAACAAAATCAGCGTCACTGAAAACGTCTGGATCGAATGGTCTTTTGCCCTGAAACCAAACTTGATTCTCTTCGTCGTCAATGCCAGATCAATTATTTTGCAGATTAAGCCGGCTTGGTGACGTAATTTATTGCCCTTTTTGACATTGCTCTTTTGCCAAGCATGAATTATTTATTCCAATTCATGCCCGCCATCTGCTCCTCGGTCCACTTGTCTGGAAACTCAATACCGAGATTTTTTTGCAAAGTGTTATGCCATCTTAACATCCACACTTATTGAAAACAACTTTTTTTCTGCGTTGTCTTCAAAGGGTTTATTGGTTTATTTCCATTTCACTAAAAAAGCGTAAAAAGGCATAAGAACACCATTTAAATTAGTAATGTTGACATCCACGACGATATTTCAGTAAAACACACGCTTTAAATAAAAAAAGAGGGGTGCCCACATTCGAACCAATTCGGGGCACAAAATACCCTACACTGCAGTATTTTGAAAATTTTGATTATATGGGAGGTGCTACGCCTTTTTGTCGGAGCTTGCTCAGAGCTTGCATTTATAGTTTTCAGTTTTTGAGTGAAATTTTGTTGGATTATCTCAAAAAACCTTTTCAATATAGCGTTTTGAAGCTTTTGCTCTCTTGTCCAAGTTCGTCTAGTTTTAGCTCAAAGCGCGCATTTAGTATTTGAGTGAAATTTAGTTGGATTATTTCGAAAAAAGCTTTCAGTATAGAATTTTGAAACTTTTGCTTATATGGGAGGTGCCACGCCCTCTTGTCCAATTCCATCCAGTTTTTGTTAAGAGCTTGTATTTATAGTTTTTAGTATCTGAGTAAAATTTAATTCCATTATCTCGAAAATAGCGTTTTGAATCTTTTGCATATATGGGAGGTGCCACGCCCTCTTGTCCAAATTCGGCCGGTTTTTGCTCAGAGCTTGCGCTTACAATTTGTAGTATGTATGTGCATTTTCGTGAAAAATGCTCCTAAAGTTGCATTTTGAATATATCGAGTCCTAACCGCCAAAAAGACGTAACTGACATGGTTTCAGATTTTCGTTTTTTGATAGAAATTAATAATTCGCATCTATATGCGTCTTCCCTCCAAATTTCATAATTGTAAAAAGTACCATTACAAAGCTATAGGGAAAGCAATTTTGACTTTTGTACTACAATGTATGCAAAGAAAATTCAAAAAAAGCTTCTACTGTAAAATTTGTTTTTGTCAGTTGAGTCTTTTTGGCGGTTAGGGCTCGATATTTTTTGTATAGGCGGTCAATCCCACGAACTAACTGTGACGACGGAGGCAGTGTACTAAATTTAAATTATCTTGCTCAGTTTTGTCAAAAAATGTATTTCCACGCACAGCCAGCCACCCAGTTATACAGCCAGACAGACGAACATAGCTATAACGACTCAAGAGGTGACGCTGATCAAGAATATATATACTTTTCTATGTCTGCCTCGCCTCCTTCTCAGCATTAGAAGTAGAATGACAAAGTGAATATGCTGTTTCGATAACTTAAAAGCCTCTTTGGTGTCCAAAGCCTATGCCCACGGGCACTTGAGCTTTTGTGCTCAAAAGCTTACCGTATTCGCTTACGCTCACAGATAAGCGTTTAACTGTGTCATTAGTTGTGCAGATCTGCGGCACTTGCTTGCAGCTCGAATTTCGGCCTCAAGACTAACTCTAGTATAATCAATTAGTCAGTTAATCAATTAGCTTACTAGTTAGTAAACTAGTCAGCCAGTAGTAAACTATTCTATTAGTCAAATAATTGTTAGTTATTCAGCTAGTGAGTCAATTAACCTTCCACTCAGGAAAAAAAGGCCGTCCAATGACAGCATCTCGAATGTTCATATAAAAACACAACGCAGTATTCATCGAAATTACTGGTTTCGACGTGAAGTTTCTTTCTGTTATACAATTTGACTGAATTCCAACAACCCTAATTGTGAACTTTGCTGAAAACGTTTACTAGGGAATACTAAAAGTTTTAGAATTTGAGAAGTTTAATCAAACCTAAATTATGAATACAAAATTATTTTTGTTAGTTTTTGGAGCACTCTAATATATAATTCTTTCTACATACACATTTACTTACACGTGTCCCTAGATACAAATAAAAAATGTATATGAAATAAAATATTAATAGTAAACAGTCCAAGTTATACATAAAAAAACATTTCAACAATAAATGATGATGAAACATTTCAGGTAGAACGAGAAATCGCAATTATGAAACTGATTGATCACCCACATGTCTTAGGGTTAAGTGAAGTCTATGAGAATAAAAAATATTTATATCTTATATTGGAGCATGTCTCTGGAGGTGAACTTTTCGATTATTTGGTAAAGAAAGGACGACTGACGCCAAAAGAGGCGAGAAAATTCTTTCGACAAATCATATCTGCATTGGATTTTTGTCACTCACATTCGATATGGTAAGACAGAAATAAAATAAAATTTCTATTGATTTTTTCGCTTTTATTTCATGATACATTTTTATGCTTTTTATGTTTTTTTTATTGCAGCCATCGCGATTTGAAACCCGAAAATTTACTTTTAGATGAAAAAAATAATATAAAAATTGCGGATTTCGGTATGGCATCATTGCAACCAGCTGGTTCTATGCTTGAAACATCCTGCGGCTCACCACATTATGCATGTCCTGAAGTTATACGAGTGAGTTACTTTATTTATGCGTAATATTCAGACAACGAAACTAGTTTACATATTTACATTTGTAAGTATGTACTTATAAGTGATATCCTTTGTGTTGAAAGCTTGGATCTTATAAAATTTATTAATTTTTCAGTCATAAGCAAATTTTTGCTTTACTTTGTTAAACTGAGCATTTATATATGAAATATTTTACTATCCCACAGATATTAGCTATATGCATGTGTAAGTAAAATAACACATATTTGTCCTGCTTATGTGTATATCGAGATATCAGTCAATGTTCAGAGTACGTTCTCATCATCGTTAGTTGTTGTATGAATGAAATGCATTGAGACACAAACACTAACATGGTCAATATTTTCCTTGTGGTTCTACACATTCATCCACTCGCTTCGACCAACATCTAAAAATTCTTTCTCCAGAGCACAATTCAAAATCAAAAAGCTGACAAGAGAATTTTCACAAAACAGAACAGAAAAGAAAAATTATGGTATAAGAGAACGTTTGATATCCCGTATGTTTTACTACAAAACCGCATACGCATACAGCATATCTTTTGAATAGGTTCCATACCCGTTAGGTAAACGAGCAAGGTCTGTACCAGTGAAGGCAGTATCGATATACAGGCTAACATTGCTGTCCAATAAATCCTTCCAAATTCAAATTTTCATGTATGTTAGTATTCTAATAGCTATTCTTAACTGAAGCCACATAATCAGCACTCTATGTTTTGATAATTCATTTATAGTTCGCAAGTAGCTTGTGAGAATTTTGTGCTAAATTGGATTTGCTCATTTGGGCTCAAAAGCAACGATAATCTTAATTTTATAGAGGTAGTAAGTAAGCTAGCTACTCAAAAATATCAATGTTCGAGTGTGAAGATAGATTTCAAAAAATGGGCGGGGTCATGCCCCTACAAAAAATGCAGTTGTGCGGGACTTTGAACCTATATAAAGGGCTCATTTACTAGAAAAAATTGTGTAAGCTACTTGCGCCTACTTTCTTATTTTTTTTTTTCTTGGTAGGGTTAATGGTGACGAAAGGGCTAATTTTTTCAGGTCCTTCCCAAAGCCAGTTTATATACTCTATACCCAGGGTACTTATATTCACATTGTGCTTCTGTTTGTAACGCAGAGAAGGAGACGTGATAGATATGAACATACCTCTTGAGTCGATATAGCCGTCTGTATGGTTGGCTGTGAAAATATTTTTCATGGGAAAACTAAGCAAGATAATTCGATGAAAATTTGTGCACTGCCTCCATCGTAGAAGATTGCTCTTGGGATGAAAATAGAGTAAAATTGGTCAACCGACACGCTTACCATCCATACAATAAAACCAGTTCAAACGCTTAATTACGATTAACATTTACAGTAATGCAACCAAATATATAATTACATTAGAAACGATAAGGGCGGCTTCTGACTAAAAACTCGGCGCACTCAGATAAAACGGCGTGGCTGATCCCTTACAAGCTATGTTTTGAAAATGCTTCAGTGTAGGGTATTTCAGTTTTGTCCAGACCAAATATAGCACCCTTACTAGTTCATGTCAATGAACATTATATGCGTATGCATTTATAGTCTCCTCCTATTATATCTAAACTGAAACCATAAAAATAGCTCTCAATTTTGTTTATCAGAATTTTGCACTTGCTTTTGATGGACACTTAAGATAATCTTCATTCAATACAGGTAATAAGCTAACTATTCAAAAATAAGAACGTTTGAATGTGCAGAAACATTTGAAAAATGGGTGGAGGCACGCCCCTTATGTAGAGGGCACTGGGACAAATGATATTCACTAGAAAAAAATAGGAAGTACTAAGCCTCCCATTTTTGTTTTATCTCCGAATAGGGCAATTGTCACAGTATGTTTTATTTTTTTTTAAATTTGTACACTCTACATCCACGGTATATTCACTTTGTCCGTCTGTTTGCAACGCAGAAAAAGAGCGTCAAAAGAGAGATATAGCCATGCCCGTCTGTCTGTCTATCTGTCCGTTGAAATCATTTCAATATTTTTTGTGAGCAAGGTAATTCAATGAAATTTGGTACACTGCCTCCGTAGTCAAAGTTAACTCGCCGTATTGAAAATGGAGCGAAATCAGTCAACGGACACGCCTACCATTCATACAAAAAATATATTCAAAATGCAACTTTACGAGTATTTTTCACGACAACGCAACCATAATCTATATATAAATAGGTAAACGAAATCGGTTCAGTCCCTGTTTCTATGCCTAAATCTCAATCGATTTGCTTGATTTTTGTTTTGTTGGAAAGGTTGTGAGGAGGAGCAGTGCATAGGACTATATTTGTTTTTAAAATGGGCGGTACCACGCCTCTAAATGCAAAAAACTCTCTCACGGCTAAGCCGCTGCCTCGCTTTTAACGTAATTTGGTATGGAGATAGGGTTAGCACCAAGAAACGATAATATGACCATTATAGAAAAAACTCTCTCACGGCTAAATTACTGCTTACGATTTTTATGAAATTTGGTATAGATATAGGGTTAGCACTAATGAACGATAGCATGATTGATTTTTATGAATTTTGGTATGGGCATAAAATGAACGGGACATAAAGATATCAAAAACTGTTTGCTCTTTAGAAGGAATTACACGCCTCTTAATAGAAAGCACGATACTGCAACTTAGTTGCTGCACCGATGCAGATAACCTTAACCCTAAGGAAGAATATTAAAAGCTTCTTGCGTCTTATCGACCAAGGAAGGAAATAAAAACTTTTTGCTTTATTTTATGGTCAAATCGAAATGGTCGAATTTCGGCCACAAGGCAAACTCTAGTACACATAAATACTAAGAACAGCAAGCGCAAGCTCTGAGCAAAAACTATGTAAGCTCGAAAAAGAGGGCGTGGCACCCCTCATATGAGCTAAAGTTTCAAAATGCTATAATGAAAACGTTTTTTGAGGTAATCCAACCAAATTTCACTCAGATACTGAGAACAGTAATTGCACGATCTGCAAAATACTTCAGTGTAGGGTATTTTATGTTTGGCCAGGCCAATGGTAACACCCTTTTTTTCAAATCATTCTCATTTATCTAGTTCTTTTCTCTATATTCCACTTTTCCCTATTTCACGACAGGCCTACTCAAATGCTTTCCGCAGAAGGTCACCTTTTCTACCACAGATGTTATGTAGTATAAAAGTATCTAGAAAGGACTGCATTTTTCTATGGAAGTGCTTCTTAAAGCATTTCTTTTGCCTACTGGGTATGTGTATACGCTGCGTTTACTGTGATGCGTTGTATAAACAGCATGAGTTGGTCCGTGTTTTTGTTCCAAAAAGTTGATGCCCATATGCAAATATTTGTGAATTTATCATTGTGTGTGTATGCGGTCGAGTTGTATCATGGTATGGTACATGCATATGAATGAAGCTTAAATAAGTAAAAATGGGGAACCGTATAAGTTTTTTTTATTTTTTTTTTTTCTTTCTTCAAAAATGTAATAACCACTGCACGAAATAATGGTAATTTCTAAATTTATGACAAAAGGAATATTTCGCTCTGGTGGTGTAGTGATTTCTTTAGTTTTTTTATCTCCACATGCATAACAATAATGATTGAAATGATTTTGTTTGTTTAGGAATTACTAATCTGATTCTAAGGAAAGTTTGCTTAAACTCTTAAAGTTTAAAAACAAATAAAATTGATTTTCCTACATAGGGATACTACCATCTACTGTCATAATTATCTGTTAATATAATAGTCTAAGAGCCAGCGGTTAAAGACTAGTTTGCGTTCCTAAAAGCTAGTTTTGTTACAGTTGGTTATATTAATTGTGTACACACATTAACTGTCGGTCAGTCGAGCGAACTACAGAACAGGCGGCTGATATATGGTCTCAAACGTGTCATGATTTCGATGGAGATCAAATTAATTTCTAAAGGCTGAAAATTGTTAGATTGTATAATGCATATAAAAAACAATTATGTCGGTCAGTCAGATAAACGTTAGAACAAGGCTGCTGGTCAGCAGCTCCATGAAAGGTAAAATGCTTTCTCTTAACTCAGTTTACGTTTTTGATTTTATCGAAGTAGTTTCGCATTTTTTACACAATATGTCATATTACAAAACTTGAAACAACATTTGTTAACATAATGAGCATTAGAAAAGGATCAATTTTCCTTAAATATACTTAAGAAAACAAACCAGCTGCGTAAGTCAAATCAAATTACAAATAGATTTTCTTTTATATCGCAAAGCTTTTAAATTAGTTCAATTAAAACTAAATACAAACTAAAAGCATACATAGTGATTAAAAGTCGACTCTCGAATAACTAACATTTTGACAAAATCCCAAAAATAGTTTAATAACGCATTTCCAAATATAAACACATTATGATATTAAAATATAATTTAATATCAACGCTCAAACTCATACCAATCGAAGCTGAAACAAACCAAACTCTCCTTAAATATAAACCATAAGTATTTAGCCATCTTTCATGCTTCCTGCATTGTTTTTGTTGTACTAACCCTCATTTCTTGTTGTTGTTAAATTTTTAGGGTGAAAAGTACGATGGACGTAAAGCGGATGTTTGGTCATGTGGTGTCATCTTGTACGCACTGCTTGTTGGTGCGCTGCCCTTTGACGATGATAATTTGAGACAACTATTGGAAAAAGTAAAACGGGGTGTGTTCCATATACCGCATTTTGTACCGCCCGATTGCCAAAGTCTGTTGCGTGGAATGATTGAAGTGAATCCAGATAGACGTCTAACGGTGAGTCATACTTGTACACGTCAAAAATAGAACAATCCGAAAAATACGCATATTGTGGGGCATAATAAACAATAAAAAGCAATTGAATTGAATAAAATCGATGATGATGATTTTATTTGACTGTTTATGATGATGATGAAGATGTCGGATATTGTCATTGAGCCAATGCAATTGCTTTTGGGTCAATAGTTTTTGTTTATAATTCGCATTTTGTATTTGTTCTTCATTTCTTACTTATTCCCTCGATTTTGTTTACTTTCATCATTTTAGTTGGCCGAAATAAATCGTCACCCCTGGGTTACTGCCGGTGGCAAAGGTGAATTGGAATTGGAGCTACCCATGATGGAGGTTGTGCAAACGCACGTTATACCCACCGCCTCAGCTGTGGATCCAGATGTTTTGAATGCCATTTGCTCGCTGGGTTGCTTCAAAGAAAAGGAGAAACTCATACAGGAACTGTTGAGTGCGAAGTGAGTAATGATGGAATGATGTGTTGTGGCGTTTTTGTGAAAATGTCATCAATTTATCAGCGCTATAGAGAAGAGAAACATAGAAGGTAGCACTAGCACTGCTGCATTGACAATGTTGATTGATATGCAAATTGATGTGAATTCAATGGTACTAGACATTCCAAAATTGCAAACAGCATAATTTATGCATGAAAATGCTTTCAAATTGAAGGGATGATGAAACGACAATGAATCACCATTTAAATGCATATGAATATCACTTCATTAGAATTGTTTGAATAATGGTCGAAAAATGGTGTGTCTTTTTTGAAATTTGCTGGTCGTTTGACAGCAGAGAACTTTTGTATAAAGAGCTGGTTTGTGAGTCACATTTTGGCATTGCACTTTATTCAACAGCACATGAATCTGAAAGATATATTTAGTAGATAAAGACAAAGTCCAATGGCTGAAGAACTTTTATAGAAACTTAACTAGATATTGTTTAGTAAGATCTTAAATTGGGCTTATTTGAATAAGATCCTAGAAAGTATGACTGATAACGGGCTAGAAGGATAAGAGTTAAGAAAAAGACTTGACGTTTAAATTTAATCCAGGAATTCCTTTGACAATAGATGTAACGTAACTTCGATTCCGGTCGGAACATCCGATTGATTAAAGATGAAAGTATCTCGGGTATTCGGGGAATATCTTACGATTGCCGAAAAATCAAATCTTAAATATTCTGTTTCGACTCCGCTTCCGGTAAATTCACCTCCGTAATATCCCGAACTTCGACATAAAAAATTATGTTTTTAATCAGATCATGCGTTGGATACTTACTTTTCTCATGAATCTTAGGTTCACTACAAACCTTCTCGATAGTGCAAGGTCATTACAGGGAGCCTTAAACTCTCTACATTTTCTCAATTCTCGTTATTCTTGCTTCGGAAATTGCAAATGGTAACGTTTCCGGTTACTTTAAGTACATCACTCCAATACCTGACGGAAGAATTCGGTTAGTGATTTGAGCGTTATATACCCAATCCTTTCCAATTTTATCATCTAATTGGATTTTTACGGAAATTGGGTGCCGGAATTTTTTATAACTCAGCGAAAGCAATTTACTTTAGGTGAGTAATTGTATTTACTTAGAAAGGCGCTAAATAGACAGTGCATTCGAGTAAAGATCGTCAGACAAATTTCGAAACAGAACAAAAGTAATCAGCGTACGTCTTTTTTCGATCCCACCATTGTTATAAGACCAAACATGGAAAGCTATGTACCTGGGTTCTGGGGCTGATATGCTTCTAATTGGTCACAATTCGGACCTATCTCATCAGAAATAAAACTGAGTTGGTGAGTTTTGTTTGCATGTTAGAGGAGGCATAAAGTTTTTAAGTGGTTAAATTGATTAGTGAAGTCGAGTGTCCTGCTACATAATATCTATCCAATACTTTTAAAAATAAGCGAATCGAAACTTTAAGTTGTAGTCAGTGAAGCTTGAGTGTTCCACGATAAAGCCACAAAAATGTAATTGATCAATTCACGATCTACTCTGGTGAATGCTTATCTTTTGTTTCTGTATAAATATCTTCAGTTTTTTCCAAGCTCTAGTGAAAAGAATTTCCGTCAGGACTTCAGCCGAGTTGGCTTAATCTTGTTGACCCTTTCTTCTGACAGGAGGTTATTAATACAAACAAGATAAGTAGACGGCGATAGAACAGACTCTGGGGAAACCCAACATTAATTCAGTATTGATTTGATTTGAAACCGTCTAAAGCAATGCGGATAGAACGGCCATTCGCTTACTTGTTTCACAGTAAGATGACTGGAATTTATATGATCAGTACCCGAACTGCAAGAGAGAACGCTAGTCTTTTATTTTCGGATAAGAAGCTTCAGTTTTTATCTAGTTCTATTGAGAAGAATTTCCGTCAGGACCTTAGATGGGTTGATTAAATCTTGTTAGCTCTTAGTTCTAACAAAACAAGAAAAAGAGACGGGGATAAGACAGAATCCCGTAGGAACTCCAGTATTAATGAAGTATTCATTCGATACGAAACTGTCTACGATAATACGGATAGGATGGCCACAGCGGAGCTCATTATTATTATGAATAACGACCAAAAGAACCACCGATGACAAATGCAATCAATTAAGACACGAGCACGCGGTGCTATTTTCGATCAAATGCCTTAGAAATATTCAAAGCATCAACCATACCCACTCTCACCTAGAAGGTGAACACATTGGTTCTAATAGTAATGTTATCTCAGTGTTTAATGCGTACCAGTATTTCATAAGGTGAAGGAAATGGATTTTGCTATCCATTACTTTGTAGAGCACAGATAATTAGGATTGGTGGCCTGTTTCGAAACTAGCCGGACATAAGAAACCTTTTAATATGATAAAAATTCACTACAAGAGCAGAAAATTTTGAAAAGATTGGTTGACCCAGTGTTGAGGCGTACATTCTGAACACATATGTTGATATGCCACTCGACCATGAAGCTTTATCAATATTGAAGGACCTTTTGAAAACGCTGGTTGGAAAGTAGATAATTGGCGCAAATGAAGACTTTCTCTCAATTTGGGACAGTACCTGATAGATATTTGGGAGTGTAACATGCTTAGCAAAGATACTAGGCAAAAGATTAGGTTTATCAAGAGGATCAGTGAAGATTTTGTCAGACATTAAGGAACTATGAGGACTGATTCTTTCAACAAATGCCTGAAATCATTTTTACTGAGGTAGTAACAAGGATTTTCTTGCGTATGTTGAGCTCTTGAAGAAAATGAACCGTGGCATTTATCTTTGTGAAGTCATTTAGAGTCAGCATTGCTATGGAAACACTAATTCTGCAGCGCTTTTTTCTAATCAAGAATGTAGTGAACAAAAAGTTCGTTTATTGGTTGAACTTAGAGTTTCTTGTTATATTTACTTAACTTTTTAACTCTGTTAGTTATTAGCTTTCTAGACCTATACTAACAAAATATTTGTTTTTTTTTTCAAATTTCAGTCACAATACGGAAAAAGTTATCTACTTCCTATTACTGGAACGTAAACGTCGGCGTCCTGCACTTGAAGATGACGAAGAAATAGCTCAAAAATCTCGCAGTGAACTTGAGGCGGTAGATCCACCACGTAAACGTCTCGATACATGTCGTATTAATGGTACGAATCCATCCAGTTATGGACAAATATCTGAAGGCTCTCCACTGACACCCAGACGGCAAGCATTCAAGTGAGTTTTCGCAAGCGGGACAGTAATTTACTAAACTATTATTCTTGTCTTTCTTTAAAATGAAATCACAAATGATTTAATTTGCTGCTCTTAATTTGCTTTTGAAATGTTTTTGTTTCAATTGCTACTTCACTACTCATTTACTCATTATTTGATGCACGCTCTTTTTCGGTTTTTCTCTCTTCTTGTTCTTCTGTATATATATATATTCGCATAAAAAACAACGCCAATTTTTGTCTCTTTTATTTTATTTTCTCACATAAAATCCATTCACACAATATTGCGCCATGCATTGCCTTTGTTGTGCCCAAAAAATATAGCTTTCGGTCATACAGCAGTTCTAGAAATCACCAACGACGTTCACCAACTTCGGTTTCCTCAGTTCGATCCTCATCATATCACAGTCCAACGCGTTGCAGTTCACCCATCAATTCGACACAACAACAGGCCAATGTTATTTCAAGGCCCTCATCACCGGCTGCCAGTACCGGTCATTCCTCGCGGCATTCAAGCTATGCGGAACGTGAACGTTCCGGTTCGATACATCATCCTTCGGTTAGTCGTACACCTTCGCATTCCTCACAGAGTGGTAGTGTGGTGGAAAGTAATGATATTGGTTTGGTAGTACGCGGTGAACCACGCGATCGACGTGAAATGCGCAACGAACGTTCGTCTACGGTACAAACGAGCTGTGTGCCCGGTAGTCCAGCACAGAATTCAGCATCGGTGCATCATCGTGCGAATTCAGGACCCACAATTGCCATTAGTATGATACATGATCCGGATGCAAATAGTGGTAATAATGCGTTTGTTGTTTTTTAAAAGACTTTCAGAAATTTTAATGTTTCTTTTAGTACTCTCAGTTATGAATCCAACTGCCTCGCCGCTAATGAACAATAGTTCAGCCGTTATGACTGGTTCGCAATGCAACGCTCCTGGTGGACAATTGTGGAAGACAAGATTAACGAATATTAAAAATAGTTTTCTTGGTAGTCCACGTTTTCATCGAAGAAAATTGCAGGGTAACATAAAAAATGGGTTAATTAGCCTAAATATCATAATAATTTCATCCACATACATACAGTTTCGGCTGATGAAGTACATCTGACACCGGAATCATCACCAGAGTTGACGAAACGTTCGTGGTTTGGTAATTTAATTACAACGGAAAAAGATGAAACGTTTACAATTTTAGTGAAAGGCAAACCAATTGCAACCGTTAAAGCACATCTAATACATGCATTTCTATCCGTAAGTTAATCAACTTTTTTTAATATTTTTTTTTTTCAAGACAGTCTAAGTATAGACCGCTCCAGACAGACGACAGCTTAAATCTAGATTATAGACGTAATAATGTGAATCTTTTTATTGCATGATTTTAGGCATTTTTTAAATACATATTTCATAGACATTGACTAAAAGAAAATTTCCCAATTCAGGGTCCAAAAAATTCTAATTAGCTTTTCTAACGCTTAACTCACTATTAATCTTGTTTTTGATGTTTTAGAATTGTTTGGCCCCTGAATTGGAAATTTTCTTTTAGTCAATGTCTATGAAATATGCATTTAAAAAATACCTAAAATCATGCAATAAAAAGATTCACATTATAACGCCTTTAATCTAAATTAAAGCTGTCGTCTGTTAGGGGCATAAGTTAAGGATTACTCAAAATATTCGTTCAGGAATATTTAGAACATAGTACAACAAGCTTTAATGACTTTTATAATACACAGGGCAATCTAAGTCACGACCATTAAGAGCAACCTGGTATCAGGAACTACTTTTCTCTAGCCAATACTAGACTCAACGCTCTAGGCACGGCATTTTTCAATTTTAAATCTTTAAATATTTTCCGAAACTGAAACCGACTTGAGGCTTAATTATCGTAACAGGATTTACTCATTTTTATTTTCCAAGGGATGCAGATGAACCGACAAACTTAATAAGTGTCCATTATGACACGCTAACAAGTGTTAAGATTACATATGTTTCGGCTATTTCTACATACGTATTTCTATATTTCCATATATAAATATAGCCACATCAGATCAGTTTTAGTTAATTCTTGTCAGAAGCCACACTCGAAACCTTGACTCCGTTTTTCTGATGAGAGAAACGCAGTGCGTAACCATTTTCGCCGCCGTCAAAGTCAAATGCCACCGTACAAGAACGCTCTATGTCTGTTAATTTCGTCAAAAGTCCAACACGCTTGCATCAGACTGTTGTTTGGGAAACATTCTTCTATAGATGTTGAAATTTTATCTCCTAAGCTCTTATCCCAGATAGATTTGTTATGCAAAAAAATAAAACTGAATTGGAAGTGGGTAACTAACACTTATAAATATCCCAACTACTAAGAACTTTAAACAGCTATTCCGGTTCATGATCAGGCTCAGATAAGATATGCTATAACACGGCCATCTGTACAGTTCATGATATTAGTTCAGTTATTTATTCAAGACATCTGTTTAGAATCTGAGTGCAGTACCGAATCCTTTAAATTGATCAGTTTCTGCTATGGGTACAGTACAAAGCCCTTTGATACCGCTTTCTAATCAATTTCGGATATTTTGCACCAGGTATCGAATACTTTTTTACAGTTTCAGTACATACGTTGTTTGATCTATTTTATTCGTTTAATTTTGTAAATGCTAATGAGAATAAGCTATTTAGAATGATCTGACTTTTATCCATACATCATTAATAAAACCAACAACCTGATGCTCTCTTCAAAACAATTTTTGGTCCGTTTCATATGAGGTGTGACCCATCTCTGATCATAATTCTGACAATCCTGATTTAAATCCAAACTGGAACTAATTTACAGCCGGGAAGGCGAAGAATAATGTGAACTCTTGATGTTAAAAATTTATATTTTTTTGGTACTTAAATTACCAATACATTATTTTATACTTTCAGATGGCCGAACTTTCGCATAGCGTTGTATCGCCATCGTCCTTCCGCGTTGAGTACAAACGTAACGGCAATGGACCCGTAATGTTTCAACGACACGTTAAGTTTCAGGTATGTTCATATTGTGTGTTAATTTCTAATAATAACAATTTAATAAAAAAATATTATTTTCCTTAAAGGTTGACATAAGTGCCATTTGCAAACAAGGTGATATTGCGGATATGCTATTTGCGCTGACTTTTACGCTTTTATCGGGTAAGCCCTGCAATATTCCATAGTTCATTCAATAGTTTATAATAAATTCCGTTAACTTTAGGTAATATACGTCGTTTTCGTCGCATTTGTGAGCACATACAGTCGCAGGTGTGTTCAAAACGTTTTCCTGGTCCAAGCAGTCCACCAAATATACCAACTGTAACGCAAGCGGTATCGGAGAGTTCATCGTGCGGTTCAGTATCTAGTGAACGTTTGTCTTTTAAACGACAGGTTTGATGCCAACTACTAAAATATATGAGTTATTTTTCAATATCAATTAGTTCCCATTTCCTTTTTTTGTTTCTTAACAGATTGAAAATGAAATTGAAAACGAGACAATTTTTACATTTAAATCAGGCAATGGCCGACGTGCTTCGACCACAAATAATAATAATGCAAATCCAACAGATATACCAGGAAGTCCAATTGCTGTGAGATCAAAGTAAGTGAAATTATGAAACCTAGAGTTTGCATTGTAGCAGAAATTCGACCATGTCTGTGCATTTTCTCTCTACGGACTTGGCAAAGCCGACTTAGAAACATAAATCGTTCCTTAGTGTTAAACCTATCTCCATACAAAATGTCATTAAAATCGATGCAGCGGTTTAGCGATGAGAGCGTTTTTTCCATTTTAGGGCGTAATACCGCCCACTTTAAAACATAAGGGTTATATTATCGTTCCTTAGTATAAACCCTACCTCCTTACCAAATTTCATAAAAATCGATGCAGTGGTTTAGCCTTGAGAGCGTTTTTATTTTTTTCATTTAGAGGCATGGCAACACCCACTTCAAAAAAAAAAAAAAAAGAAGAAAACCCTTTGCGCAGCAGCTCCTCACATTATTCCGACAAAAAAAAAACAACAAAAAAATCAACCATATCTGATGAGATTTAGGCAAAGGAACAGGAACTGCGCCGATTTCGTTTACGTATTTCTACATACATACTAAAATCGCCCAATGGTCAAAATTTGATCACAAATGTATTAAATAAATTTGGTACTTTTTGAACAGTTTAGTTTTATCATCCCTGGTACAGTGACAAATTTGAAAACAAAACAAAAAACATGAAGTCAGCGTACATCAGCTTTTCGTCTTTCTGTTTGTGCTGTATCCTCTTTTCAGCTATGTGTGACCGCGCATTTTGTCGTTGTTAATCTTAAAAAATTTGCATTTAATTTTACCAGGCTTGAAGTCAAAATATTAACATAATTTTAACTTTGTGCACAATTACACACAAATACCTTTCTTATGGTGTACAACTCAAAGTCGTGCTCCACTTCTAACACAGTAAAAAAGGTAGGACAAATTTTTGTTTTGCGTATTAATATATGGATATAGATAAAGTCATTAGTTTTAGCTGTCTGGAAGACTGTATGACTGTTAAGTAGTTTTTGTGTCATCTAATATGATCTTAACTTTATTTTTGAAACCAATCTTAACCACTTAATGCTTAAAAATATAAAACAACTATTAATATTTTTCCTTTTTACATTCTTTCAGTTCGGAAACGGCTGAACACGATCGCAATCGTGAACACCAGAATGAACGTCAGGCGACAACAATGTCCGGGAGTGCAATCGCATGAGAATTATTTCTCTGATTTAGTTACTTTTTACTATTGTTTTTTTGGACAAAATTCCGTACTCCACTTTTAGAAGTAAACGAAGTCGAAGAAAAGCAACAGCAGCAGCAGTTTTCTTATAAAAGTATTATCACAACAAAATATTAGTTAACTATGGAATTCAACTGAAAACTAAAAAAAAAAAACATACTAAAAACCGAAAACTTTCTCTTTTTAAACGAAACCAAAACTTAAAAATTTAAACCAAAAAAACTTAACTAACTAGTAAGCATTAACAACTTCGAAGCAATAAATGGAATCAAAAGAATTAAAAAATAAAAACAACATTTCAATTTGCTGCAAAAAAAAAAAAAGAAATAAATAAATTATCGAAATAATTACCAAACTTAACGAAAAAACTATTTAAAGTAATTAAATGACTTTAATAAAAAAAAGTATGAAAATTAATGAAAAATTTAAATAAAAATAATTTTACGCAGCTCTAAAATTTTTACTCTGCTTCCAAATATTGCTTCTTTCGCCAATTTAATTAAAATTTTGTACTCGTTTTCTCTTGTTCAGTTTAAATGTTATATTACTTTGCTATATTTTCTAAATCTAACGTTTGATTTGTGCTTAAAATGTTATGATTTTACTTATCGCAAACAAAGGGAATGTCTATCTTCTGCTTCTTGATATGCCAATGTTTTTCAAATAAGATAGGTAAGATTCTACATGATACACCTATCCTCTTTCAAAAAGAAGTTTCATGAAAATGCCTAATCAAACGGTTTACGCCATCTTATTCAAGCTTTTTCATAGTTTCGAAATCTGTTCCGAATGAATTCCTAGTTGATCGTTTTCTAAAATGATTTCGAAAAACGGTTCATTTAAAAAAAAAAAGAAAACACATCAAACCTAAATCAAAATAGATATTTCAGATGTATTTGTTGGTGCTGAGTCCAAATCCAGTCTCGGAATTGCTTTATCATATATGATTTTCGAGATATTCTAATCTGAAATTTCAAAAACGTGATTTTTGAGGTACGAAATTGTTTTGCTCTTTGCTATGTATTATCGTACTATTGTTTTTGAACATTAAGGTAAGAATATCTCAGAAATCATATGTGAAAGAGAAATTCAGAGACTGGATTCAGATTCAGCACTCACAAATACATCTGAATTGACTATTTTGATTTAGGTTTGGTGTGTTTTCTTTTTTTTCAAATGTACCGTTTTTCGACCTCATTTTAAAAAACGATCAACTATAAATTCATTCGAAACAGATATCGAAACTATGATATAGCTTGAATAAGATCGCGTAAACCGTTCCTGTGCGGCAGCTAAAACAATTTTGGTTAAGAAACTGAAAAATTTGATCAGGTTTCAATTGCCGTAAGATCTTGTATCTATATATATATATATATGTATTATCTTGTAAATAATGGGAAAAATTTTGAAAATTAGGAAAAAAGTCAAAATTGAAAAATCTCGCATTTTTTCCCTATATTGTATAACACTTAAATTTTTTCAGAACTCGTGATAACAATTTCACATTAACTTTGCTATTCCGAGTAGTTCCATTGATAGTCCACCGCGGGTGGTCTTGTAAAATTTGTATTATTGACTTTCGAACTTCTAGCTTATTTGCCATTTCTAAGTAACTAGATAAAAGGACTAGGGAAATAATTTGAAAACAATAATTTTGGTTTTTTTATTTTAAAGCCTACTGCGAAAAAAATTTTTGAATTGAGTAATTTGAAAGCAAGTTATTGGATAAAATGTATCGGACAATTTTATCGATCGCAGTCCTTATGTTTACTACTCTTTATTTACTAAGACTAATAAAAACGCTCCATGGATCTACTCAAATATTTCTTGTAAAAGAATACAAAACTATCTTTCATATGAACTCAATACAAAGATGGTATATTTACCGGATTACGAGTTAAAGATAACAAAAAATTTTTTTTATTTATTTTTCGACTTGAAATAAAATTTAAAAGAAAAAAAATATTTTTAACGTTTTTTTCTACTGAAGTATTTTAAATAAACTAAAAACTTTTATTTCAAAAAGTTAAAAGTCTTTTATACCTACTTATCGATGGAATTGCACAGGAATAGTCTAGTAATTTGAGCAAATTTTTAAGCCAGACATAGAATCACAACGTTTATAAGCACAAATTGAAAACGTTTACTTTTCAAACAAAAAAAAAATGTTTATACTTATAACTGCTAGCATTGTTGCCGCCGAGCCGATAAATGATATCTCAAAAAAAAAAACATAAAAATTTGTAAAAAATTAGAATAAAATATTAATATAAAAAAATATTCGGAAAAAGAAATAAACACACAAAAAAAAAAAGAAAAAAAAAATTAATTAAAATGTGCAATAAATTAATTTTACCAAAAAAAAAAATGCAAATAAATTAAAACAAAAAACCAAAAAAAAAAAAAAATAAAAAATTCTCGTGTAAATTGTCTATGAAAGCAAAGTAGCATAAGCTCAAGGATATACAGATATTTAGTATACATATGTATGTATGTGTGGGTAAGAAAAATGGAACGGAGCAGACGATTAGGATAGCTTAAAAAATTTATTGAATTTAAGGGAAACTTTGTATATTATAACGCTGATATTTCCTGTGGCACATTAAAGTATAAAAATAAAAAATCTAAATGATAACTTTCATATACATTTACTTAAATTGAAATTGAAACATAGAAATTTTATGTATTTTACACACAAAAAAGCACAGTTTGCATGCATGACGATCAGTAAAACAAAACAATATAAAGCATAAATTCTTTAATTTTTTCTTTTATAGTAGATATGTATAATATGAAACTAAAACACCTAAGCCTAAAGCAAATTTTTATGTATAAATTTATTTTCTTTTCTAAAGGAATATTTTTTGTAATACTGAATACAATTTACCTAAATTCATCTAATCTAATATTGTATTGCCTAAAACTAAAAGAAAGCGCAGCGCAAATGCAGCACGAAAGTTGATGACTTTGCATTATTTATTCATACCACAAGCCTTCTGAACATCAAAATAATTAGTTTTAAAGTAAAGTTAAAGACAAAGTTGTTAAGCTTATTACAAAAATTCTACCATAACGTACAGTGGTATGGCTTAGTGATGAGCAAACCAAGACAAAGACCATAGCAGTCTAGGTCTTGGTCTTGGTCTTGTTCTTGCACATTGAGTCTTGATCTTGGTTTTGATATTGAGTCTTTGTCTTGGTCAATAAGTCTTGATCTCGGTCTTGGTCTTGTTCTTGAAAAATTTTTTTAAGTTTGTTTGGATGGTCTTATCCTCGAAAAGGGCCTGAAACACCTATTGACTATAAATAACCAAGACTGAAGAGCAGCCTTGGTCTTCACGATTATCGTGAGCAAGACCAAGACCAAGACCATGACTGTTTTGGTCTTGCAAAGATATTGGCGTCTTGGTCTTGATCTTGAAAAATTACAAAGACCAAGACTCAAGACCTTCGTTAAGACTAGTTTTGCTCATCACAAGTATGGCTTCATACATCTTTTGAAAGAATGGAACCAGTTCTTTAACAAAAAAATTTTGCATGCTTTATAAGATATAACTTACACGGTAATAAATTTCGGTTTAATTTTTCAACTAAAAAAGTTGGTATATTAATCCAGCTCAATTCGGTTAGATTTGTCAACTTAAAAGTTAAGTAATGAGTCAAAAATTTTTTAACGAAACCGATGGAAAACCGTACTTTTTGAACCAACTATGCATACAAAAATTAAATATATAAGTCCACAAAAAAATAAAAAAATTTTACGTATGGTTTGCCACAGGTCGCCTCCTTGACGTATTTACCAATATTGTGAACAACTTTCAAGCAACCTACATATATTTACTCTTAAGCATAGACTGGTTGCGAATTACAGTGGCATGAAATTACAGCAAAAGCAAAAACTCTAATTTGTATACCCCACACCCAGGGTATATTCACTTTGTCCTTCCGTTTGTAACGCAGAGAAGGAGGCGTGGCAGACATAGAAAAGTATATATATTCTTGATCAGCGTCACCTCCTGAGTCGATATAGCCATGTCCGTCTGTCTGGCTGGATGGCTGTCTTTGCGTGGAAATACATTTTTTGAAAAAAAAATAGCAAGATAATTCAACGAAATTCGGTACACTGCCTCTGTCGTCAAAGTTAGCTCGGGGGATTGAAAATGAGCAAAATCGGTCAACGACACGCCTACCGCCCATACAAAGAATGTATTCAAAATGCAACTTTTGGAGTATTTTTCACGACAATGCAACCAAAATACACATAAATACTACGAATTGTAAGCGCAAGCGAATTTCGGCCAAGAGGGTGTGGCACCTCTTATATAAGCAAAAGCTTCAAAACGCTATATTGAAAGCGTTTTTTGAGGTAATTGAACTAAATGTTACTCAGACACTAAGAATTATAAATGCAAGCTTTAAGCTTAAACTGGATAAAATCGGACAAGAGGGCGTGGCACCTCCCATATAAGCAAAATTTTCAAAATACTGCTGTGTAGGGTATTTAATATTTAGCCAGGCCAAAGGTAACACCCTTACTAGTTTAATATTTTGCCGAAGAACAAATTGTAGCAATCGGCAAGCAAGAGACAGCTAAAATTTAACGTTCCATGCAAAGCCGAATAATGATGTATTCGTGTGCATAAATATCCAACGGAATCAACTGTGGAAAGTTGAAAAAATCAACAAATAACACTAGTTTACAACCAAAATTCCCAGCGAATGCCGTTACTCATTTTATATGGCAAATGGGCTGCCGATTCCGAAAATCGCATTTTTTTTTTTTATTTCGTGTCGTTTTCGAGATATCGGTCATTTTCGGTTTTTGGACCAAAAAAAAAAGATAGTTCCATTAAAATACAAATATCTCAAGAACCAATGATTGTATTTAAACAAATAATATGTCATATTAAAGGTAATTAAATTACCTACAAATGATATCCACATTACTTTTTGGTTGGTTCGTTAGTTTCGGTGAAATAAATTGATTTCTAAAAAAAAAATTTTTTTTTTCGAAAAAATTAAGAAAAAATCAAATTCAACTTCAAATTTATACAGGAAGACATAATTTTTTTATAATATATTTTTTTTTGTATCATAGACTATATATTTGTGAAGAAAATAAGATATCATTTAAGAAAATCGATGGAAAAATGCAAAAGTTGTATACAATTCATTAATAAGTTACCAAAATGCGTTTTTCCCTATTTTTCCTTTTTTTTGTAATAAACTGTTCGAAAATTTGAAACTTTTTGTAAAAGAAATTAGAAAATCCAAAAAATTCTTAAAGAAGGCATTAAAAGGAAATACCCGTGCCTCGCCGTTTTTCTCTAGCACGTCAGATTTTTTTTTAATCGATTTTTGAAGTTTTTTAATCCAGTGTACATGAAAAAACAGAAATAACGCATTCTTGTGTTAAATCGATGAATTTAACTATATGATCCTTACATCTGAGGTGTATTATGTGTTCAGTAAACTTATGCAGGATACTGCGAGGAATATTTTTGTAGAAAATTTTAACCCTCTAAAACCCTCACATGTGGGTCATGTAGGTCAAAATGACCTTCATGTGGGGGTTTGAGAGGGTTAAAATTGTCTACAAAAATATTCCGCGTAGTATCCTGCATAAGTTTGCTGAAGACATGATACACCTCAGATGTAAGGATCATATGGTTAAATTCATCGATTTAACACAAGAATGCGTTATTTCTGTTTTTTCATGTACAGTGGATTAAAAAACTTCAAAAATCGATTAAAAAAAAATCTGACGTGCTAGAGAAAAACGGCGAGGCACGGGTATTTCCTTTTAATGCCTTCTTTAAGAATTTTTTTGGATTTTCTAATTTCTTTTACAAAAAGTTTCAAATTTTCGAACGGTTTATTACAAAAAAACGGAAAAATAGGAAAAAACGCATTTTGGTAACTTATCAATGAATTGTATACAACTTTTGCATTTTTCCATCGATTTTCTTAAATAGTATTTTATTTGCCTAACAAATTTATAGACTATGATATAAAAATACAAAATGATTTTTAAAATTTTTTTTTCTTGTAAAAATCTGCAGTTGATTTAAACATTTTTGTAATTTTTTCGGAAAAATATACTCTTTTTTTTTTTCAGAAATCAATTTATTTCATCGAAACTAACAAACCAGCCAAAAAGTGGCGTGAGTATCATTTGTAGGTAATTTAATTACCTTTAATATGACATATTACTTGTTTGAATACAAACATTGGTTCTTGAGATATTTGTATTTAAGTGGAACTATCTTTTTTTTTTGGTCCAAAAACCGAAAATGACCGATATCTCGAAAACGACACGAAATAAAAAAAAAAATGCGATTTTCGGAATCAGCAGCCCATTTTCCATATAAATGAGCAACGGCATTCGCTGGGAAAAAAAATTTTAATCATTTGTAAACTAGTGTAATTTGAATTACTTAAGAATTCGCTTGATTTTCTCAAAAAATTTAACCAACAAAAAGGTGTCAACTCCAAAAAGTTTTAAAAATTAACTTAAAAAGATGGTTTTCATAAAAAACTCATTTTGAAAAATAAAACCGAAATTTATTACCGTGTAGCTAAGAATTATTCAAAAAATTTGCCTATCTCTCATAGAAAATTAACTAAAATTCTTTAACCCTAAAAATATGCAACACATTATATCCAAATGCAATTACTTACATTGCAGACTCGCATTAAAAATCATAGGACCTTCTTGAGAAATTTTATAATTTTTTAAATTTTGTTTATATATGTCGAACATTTTTTGCTAGGCATAGCTAACTTTGTAATTTCCTAAGGATGACTGTAAACGCTGCAATTCATATATTTCTCTATAAAACTGCATCATTGAATTTCCCAAAAGAAAATATTTTTTTTCAAGGTGGTGCAAAAGTCCTTTTGCCAATTATATCTAAGTTCATAGACCATAGACTATAATCCATAATTATTTATCATATAGACCATAAAGAATTAATCATAGACCATATATTATAGATCATAGATCCTAAAGAACAGACCATAGACTATTTATATTAGACCACAGATCATAAAAGACAGATCATAGACTATAGGATATGGACCATAAACCAGAAAGAACAGATAACAGACAATAGATTACGAAACATAGACCATATATTATGGACCACAGACCATAAAAGATAGATCATAGACTATAGATTATGAACCATAGAGCATATATTATGGACCACTGACCATGAAAGAGAGATTTAAGACCATGGGGGTTATCGTAAATAACTGCCGTGTATTCTCTATTACAGTTTAAAAAAATTCCCCGGGAATCTTTATTCACGATAAACCCCCATATATTATAAAACAGATACTAAAGGACGGATCATAAACCATATTTTATGGACCACCTTTTTAAAATAATTTTTTTCCTATTCCGAATTGGGCCATCAAGAAAATGGTCATCCTACCTAAATGGAAACTTTTGAAGGATAATATTTTTTATATACCAATCATCTATGTACATGGCAGTACCTTTCATATAAAAAGTAAATAAATCGAAAATCGGTTAAATAGTAAGTGAAAGTTAGTAAAAGGGAGCCGAAGAAAATCGTTCGTTTTTCTTGCCCTCTCCATGACTTATCCGATTTGTGGGCTTCTTCACCAAGGACCTTCTTAAGGGATCTTTTTAATCCACAATGTCATGTGCTCAACTGCCTTGTGTACTGTTGGCGGTATGATGTTTGGAGAGTATGTTCTATCCGTACCCGTTTGCAACATAAGCTTAAACTCATTTGCTAACTTTAGCCTCGACTATTATTTTTTAATTTTAGCCAAGGTTTTAGGACGTCAGATAAAGGACTTTACAAAATATTTCATTCTTATGTTCGTTGTAAACTCATATCCTAATTGGAATATATGAATGTGTAGCTATAAAATTTAAGTCCCTGAAAAAATAAACGAAATTACATTACATGAATTTCAAGGAGTATTCAAAAACTATATATGAATAGAATAACGATCTAGAGAAGTAATAACTGTCTGAAAAATTTACTCTGAAAGTACGTCTTTTAAAAATGAGACCAAACCCATAATATACAATATTTTTTAAAGAGTTTCGGATCTTGTTGTATGCATACTAATGGATCTCATTGATTTGGGTAAAATCCTTATACCGTTTATGGGAAATTTTATATAAATCTCTGGAGCCATTCAAATTATTTTTAAAAATGTCGCCAAAAATAGGATACTGGCAATGGCATGGTTAGAGAATGCAAATAGCTATCGACTTTCAAAAAGAAAATAATGCAATATGAAGGATATTCAATAAAACACTACGAAATTTACGAGATAAAGCTTACAAGCTTAAAACTTTTTTACAACTATGAGATAAGTCAGAGCCAGAGATTGGAAAAAAAAAAAAATTAAGTGAACATACACATAAATTTTGTGAAAAGATATTGTTAAAGAAAAAATATGTTAGCTTTTTTGCATAAGATTTGTAAAATATTGTATGGCATACACGAAAATGTTTTAAAACAGTAATGAAAACAAATATGTAATACAATTCAATAAAAGTCTACGAACGAAATTAAAACAAAACCAATGAAATATATAAACAAAAACTAAAAACAATAATACAAAAGATATACATATATAATTGATACAAACATATAGTAATTAATAGTCACACATAAACATATGAAGATTCACCATCTTTTTCAAAACAAAATAATAAAAAATTAAAATATTGGATATATAAAAAAAAAAACAAAACATTTAAATACACTAGCAGCTCACAAATGTGAAAAAACCGAGATTCTTTCAATTAGTAGTGACAAAAGTGATCATAACATACATACATTCGATATATAAAATAAATAAATGCATATACATAAACTTGAAGAAAATTTGCATTTATCTAGAGAGAAATACAAAACAAAGATAACAGTTATTATTTATTAAAATTTTATTATTTTTTTTAAATTTGAAACTTAATTTTTTGGTTTTATAAATTTTTGCAACTCGTCTACACCTTTTTTGATTTTTCAATAATTTACTTTATTCTTATTTAATGATATCTGAAAAAAAATAAATTATGTAGTTGAGATTTTTCTAAAACCAATTTCTTCTTAGTGAGCCAAGGGTTCCTTTTAAATTCTCTCCAAAGCATTTTCATCAGCCCTCAAAACTCTGCGATTCCACATACTCATCGTTCTGAGGTCACTTTCTACATCAAACCATTTTCTGTGATCTTTTTTCTGGTCTGGGATACATATCTGCTGCTATCGTGCGTGAATTTATCTTTCTGGCGATGATCTATTCAAGTTCATTATTGTTTCTTATACGTATATTATTCTCATCTTCTCTAACTAGCCATAGTTTTAGTTTTTCGTTGCGCAGCTTTGGTAAACAACTGGAAAGTGTAACTCCCTAGTATTTTTTTTGTGAAATTACTTTACATTGCATAGTTCAAACAATAAATTTAGTATTCTCTTTATTGACAAATAGACCAATTTCTTATCATAGCTCGTCCAATCCAAAACTTTCTTCCAGCAAGCGGCCAATTTTTCTGGCTTATATTTTTGTATCGTCACCATATGCGTAGATTTGCGTTGACTTGCAGATTACAGTGTCTCTAGAAACAATTTCTTTCACTTTGGTCTACTACTGTCACATTTTAGTTGAATTTCAATCAAAATGTGTTGAACTACTTACTTATAAATTTATAATTATGAAATCAAAAGTAAGAAGTGAATCGCTTAATGGTCAAAATTAGACCACAAATGTATTAAATAATTTTGGTACTTTTTGGATAGTTTTAGTACTTCAATTTTGCTATTTGGTACAAAATAGAAAAGCTTATTTATCATCGCTGGTACAATGATAAATAAGAAACGAAAAGAAAACAAAAAACATCAAGTCAGTGTCAGTGTCAGTCAGCTTTTTGGCTTTCTCTTTGTGCTGTATCCTCTTTCAGCTCTGTGTGACCGCGTATTTTGTCGTTGTTAATATTGAAAAATTTGCACTGGCTTAATGGCAAAATATTAAAATAATTTAAACTTTTGTGCACACATACACACAAATCCCTTTCTAATGGTGTATAATTCAAAGTCGTGCTCCATTTCTAACATAGTAAAAAAGGTAGGACAAATTTTTGTCTTGCGTATTAATATGTATATAGAATATTTCGGAAGTATTTATCAAAATTCACTCTTGACACTTTTTGTCCACCATTCTAAAGCTATAGAAAAAAATTCACAGCAGAATTCTCCATGCATTTCAGATTAGGACTTAATATTCATGGTGTTCAATCGTTTAATGAACAAATCTTAAATTTTCCTTAACTTTTAGTTAAGAATATCTCAAAAACCATACGTTACAGAAAAATTCCGAGACCGGATTCGAATTCAGCACCGACAACTACATCGAAAATAACTATTTTTGTTTTGTTGTGTTTTTTTTAAGTGTGTCGTTTTTCGACCTCTTATTAAAAAACGGTAAACAAAAAATTTTAAAAATAGTTTTGTTTAGCAGTTTTTGCCCAAAAGAAAACATAATATGCAGTATTATTTTACCTAAGCCAGTGCCGAAACTATAGAGGCATTACCTTGCTCTCAATACCATCAAAAGTATTGACGAAAGTGCTTTTGAACAGGGTAAACGAAAAACTTGATTCGGCCATTCGAAAACAGCAAGCAGGATTCCGGCGAAACCGGCACTTCAACTTGTCTTCGTAGACTATAGCACTGCCTTCGACAGTGTCTCCCGAGAAAACATTTAGGTCTCACTGCAACGAAGAGGTATTGCCGCAAAGGCCATAAACTTAGTACGTGCACAATATGAAGGCTTTAAATGCAGTGTGTTACACAATGGGTTATTGTCACCGACATTCACCACTAATTCAGGCGTACGGCAGGGGTGTTTACTATCACTATCACTCTTCCTTATCGTTCTTGATGATATCCTAGATAAAGCTCTTAATAAGGCCAAAAGGGGTATCCAATGGAACTTTAACGAAGATCTCGACTACGCTGACGACATCTGCCTCTTATCGTCCAAACATTCAGATATGCAAAGCAAAATTGAAGACCTTGTCTTGGAATCACAAAAGGCCGGCCTAAAAATCAACGTATCCAAGACTAAAAGCATGAAGCTAAACGCAAGCAATGACATCACGTCGGAAACGTCGATAGCTTCACGTATTTAGGCAGCATTATCTCCATGGATGGTGGAGCAAAAGAGGATATCAACTCAAGAATAGCAAAAGCAAAAGGCGCGTTTGCTCAACTGAACAAAATATGGTCTTCATCCATTATATCCACCAAAACGAGAGTGCGCATTTTTGATTTGAATGTGAAATCGGTTTTGTTATATGGGTGCGAAACGTGGCTTGTTACTGAACAACTAACGAACAGGCTGCAAGTATTCGTCAACAAATGCTTAAGGCGAATACTAAAGGTTTGGTGGCCTCGCACTATATCAAATGCCCAGCTACATCAAAAATGCAATCAGAGGGCTATAGCAATCGAGGTCAAGCTGCGCAAATGCAGATGGATTGGTCACACTCTCCGGAAACCACACAGCAAAGTTTGTCGCCAGGCTCTTGAGTGGAATCCACAAGGTAGTAGAGCACGTGGTAGACCCAAAACCAACTGAAAGAGGTCGCTGAAAAAGGAAATCCAAGAATCGGGAAAGTCATGGCAAGAGATAAAGTCATCGCAAGGGATCGTGACAAATGGAGACATTTCATATTGGCCCTATGCTCTTTCTAGGAGTTAAAGGAGAATACATACATACATACATACAATATTATATTATATGCAATGAAAAATGGGGTTAAATAAAATTTTATTTAAAATAAGTTTTTGACACCATGAATAGTAGGTATTTTGAATTGGTTAACAAGAACCAACTCTCAGAGAAAAAACCAAGCAACACAGCAAGAACGGTAGTCTTTGACCTTTTGGTTTTTCCTATTTCGCCTTGGTTATTATATTGGGGACAAAGTATTTATGACTTAGACATAAAAAACTTGCTGTCAAAATCTGAATTCTGGGCCATATTTTCGAAGCAACTAAATAAATTTTATAACACGAGTATGCAATTTTAACACAGTTCGAAAAATTATACGGTGCACTACTTTTTTTGAAACTTGTATTGTTTTTAGACTAAAAGAATAATTATTGAAAACTGTAACCTGAATACATTACTTTAAAAAAATAAACATGAAATACCTTATAAATAATTGGCGAACAAGGTAGTAATTAAAACGTCAAGGTACTAATAAAAAAACAGTAGATAAATTTTTTTATTAATAGCAATTTAAAATTTTTTCGTTCTCTTCTGGGTGTAGAAAAAATTATTTATTTTTTTTTAAATTACTTCTAAAAACATCTGCTTACAGTGCAAAATCATATTTTGTAGCTAAATTAAATTAAATTAAAACAAAAAAATAAACAACTTCATTAACGCGAGCGTGCTCACCGAAAAAAGACACACAGAAAAAAAAAGAATCTAAGTATTTATATGAAAGAATAATGCCATTTATATATTCATAACTTAAAGAGGATAAAATACAATATTTAAAATAAAAAAAAAAAAAAAATGAAAATAAAATACTATTTATGAACACATGTAATTATACATATACAAACATACTATACATACATGCAAAAATATTCATATACAGCAGATATACATACATACATAAATTCATTATATTACAACACATAGTTTAACGTAATTTCATAACTCATTAAATTAAATTTAAAGTAAAAAAAAAAACAAATATTTTGTATATGTGGATAAAACAAAACATGAAAATTTAATATACTTATATAAAGGTTTTTCATTGAACTCATTTGAAATATACAAAACTACTTAAAATTGAAACTAAACGTGGTACTACATACATGATATTTTATATACATACATACTTAAAGCAATTAATTATATCTTTTTTCCCAGAACAAATTAAGAACTATATTTATTGGTAATCTGAAATTATTAATCCTCAATGTATTTTACAATTTATTTAAATCGAAAAAATCGTATCAGCTGTAATCGTGCATCAATTACAATGAAAATTTCGTTGCATAGTTTTAGGCCTTAAATAATTTAACTTATCTTCAATAGTTTTTCAAAGCATTATTTGAATAGAGTGTATCATATACAACCTTAAATTAAAAAAAAAAAATAAATTCTCAACATCAATTCTAAAAGTATTACAAAAATCATCATCAATCCATAATCATGAGCTTTACCACAACATATTCATTAAAATCATAACTCATTTTTACTATAAAACATTATTTTTGTTTTTACTTAACAAATCAAAAATAACTCACTATATTTGCATTACTAAAATCGAAATATCTTTAGTATTAAAAATAAAAATAATTATTACTATATTGTTTCATTGCAATAAAAAGGACACACTGAGTAGAAAATAAAAGTTAAAACCCACAAAAGAAAATCAACCTTAAAATACTTAACTATATTTAGACTGTAATAAATGTAATATGCTTTTTTTCTAAGTTAAAATTAATAATATTTCAGTTCAGTTTTTGT
>OX638371.1:15874824-15993077 GCA_951812925.1 Calliopum simillimum | reverse complement strand
TAGCTATGCAACAAGTAACTTTTTATAAAAATATCTTAAACTTGGAGGTTAGGAAACAAGCAATTATAAAAAAAAAAAATTATAAAAACTAACAATTCGTCAGAGTTAAATAGTCTAGCAGTAGCCTCTGCAAGAAAGTTTAAGGTATTAAAATGTCGAAAAAGCGTGAAATTCTCTAAATAAATAAATTTCTGTGATTGCTAGAAGTATGAAGTCGACATAAAAATCCAGTGGAAAAAAATGTAATTTGTTAAGAAAAAATATTAATTAGACGCAACTTTGATTATGGGGCAACATTTAAAACGATATACTAGGTTGTTCAATAAGTTTTGCGGTTCGATAAGAGAGGGCGTTGCTACTAGACTAAAATTTTTTTTTTGTTATGTTGGTACACTCTTCATTTGAACGTACGTGAAGTTTCATTTCAATCTGAAAATTCATTCTTTGCTTACAAACCATTTAGTATAACATCTCACAGTATTTATTTACAATGGAAAAAATCAAGTATCGTGCAGTGAGTGAATTTTTATTTTTGGAAGGTTTAAAATGAAGGAAAATTTATGAATGAATGATGAAAGTGTATAAAGACTCTTCGCCTTCAGTTAGTCAAGTAGAAAGATGGGTTGCTAAATTTAAACGTGGTCGTACATGCCTTGAAGACGACCCACGTCAAGGACGTCCAAAAACAGCAACAACACCAGAAATCGTAGAAAAAATACAGGATATCGTATTGGAAAATCATCGAGTGACTGAAAAAGATTTAGTAGAAGCCCTAGGCATCTCGTTGGGCAGTGTAAGCAATATTTTGGCTGAAGTATTGGGTATCAGAAAGCTGTGTGCACAATGGGTGCCGCATTCGCTTACAATGGAACAAAAACACATTCGAATTCGACTTTCTTAGCAACATTTAGAGCGTTTTCGAAAGGATAAAGGGAATTTTGTGCGTGGATTCATTACTATGGATGAGACTTGGGTCTTTAACCATGATCCTGAATCAAAACAAGAGGCTAAAGTGTGGTGTGAATCTGATTCTTCGGCTCCGAAACGAATTCGTGTCCAGAAATCGTCCAAGAAGGTGTTCAGTTTTTTGGGATGCGAAAGGAATTTTGTTTGTGGATTACGTGCAAACTGTTAAAAAAAAAATTCTGAATATTATTCTAAGCTTTTAGACCAGCTGAAGAAAAAAACTCCGGTTTGCAGAAGAAAAAAATTATTTTTCATCAGGACAATGCACCGTGTCACAAGAGCATTTTGACAACGGCTAAAATCCATGAATTAAAGTTCGAATTGTTTTAGCATCCACCGTAGTCACTAGATTTCGCCCCTAGCGACTTCTATCTGTGTCCAGACATTAAAAAATTAATGTGTGGAAAGCGTTTTTCATCAAATGATGAGGTCAAAACAGCTGTAGAAGCGTATTTTGCAGCCCTTCCAGATTTTTACTTCAGGGATGGAATTCATAAATAGGAATCTCATTGGAACAATTAAATTGATGTTCAAGGAGAATATACTGAATAATAAAGTGTATTTCAAACCGTAAAATTATGGTTTTCTTATGGAACCGCAAAACTTATTGATCAATCTAGTACATATGAATGTCGTAGAGTTGTTTTATTTCAACACAAAAAGTTTCTACACAAAAAAAGTAGTTTCATGCAAAAAAGCTAAAATGCTTCATGAATCAAGTCCATCATCCAAATATAACACTTATATTTAAACTTGCCTTAATATTGCATTCCGAAGTAGAACAAATGAAATGGTCTTCCCGAACAAGAGAAAAGCAAAACAAAAATATTCACAGATATCAGAGACTTATTTTACCAAGAAAAATACCTCAACGTAATTTTTTAAAAATCTATAAAAGTGTTACGGGGTCGAATATATTTCATTCTATTGGGCTTATTTCTATTGAGGGTTATTTCTTTAATAAAAACTACCGCTGTGAGTCAAAATTGAAATTTTTTTTTTTTAACACTGATGGGTGTCCTAAAAAACAAAATAGTCTATTGATTAGGTCGTACAAAAACATGCCAAAAAGGATATAAGACGTTTAAGGTTTTTTTTTTTATGATGCTAAAAATCTTGGAACAAAAAAAAAAAAAAAAATATAAGCAAAAATTTCGAATTCTTGTGTATTTTTACTCTTTTGCCTCTAATTTTTTTATGGTCAGAGATATAATAAAGTAGATAAAACTTCCTTTAAAATAACTTATTAAAAGTTTTCTAAGGTTGAAAATTTAAATATGTGGCCACTCGAACATAGAAATTTTGTTTATGCGGTCGGAAAAACGCTTTTAATTCA
Organism: Calliopum simillimum; assembly: GCA_951812925.1. Taxonomy (NCBI): domain Eukaryota; kingdom Metazoa; phylum Arthropoda; class Insecta; order Diptera; family Lauxaniidae; genus Calliopum; species Calliopum simillimum. Next base: position 15,990,775 of record OX638371.1, on the reverse strand, counting down.
AAACCAAGGCGTCTTACGAAACAGTGCAGCAGGCAAAAAATGCTTAGAATTTTTTAGGAAATGGATATATGATTTTTTTTTCATAATTTTTGGGGACATTTTATAATTTTCCAAATATTGGTAAAAAAAAAAGAAAAAAATATTAAAAAAGTTTCAAAAAATTCTGAAAAAAGTTCTCGCGTATTTGTTCGTTGATTCTAAGCATTTTTTGCTTGATATACTTTTTTCGTAAGATGCCTTGGTTTTAAACAATTTTTCCGACCGCATAAATAAAATTACAATGCTCTATTGCCATATTTTGGTCAGTTTTTACAATAACTTAAGAAATTTTTTAATAAATCAAGTTAAGGGGACATTCGCTTTTGTAATTCGATACATCCAACGTAAAAGTTTGTAACTCAAGTTACCAACTTTTTACGGGACAATGATTTTCGAAATCTGCGTATTAGACTCTATCGTGTGTCAAATTTTGGTATCTCTAGCTTGAAATTTGAAGGGCTGGGAGGAATTTTTGAAGTTACAACCTAAGTATATTTTATTGAGGTCTCCATGCAAAAACTTGGCAACTTAAGTTGTTAACTTATACACGGGACAAAAATAACAAATTGCGTTGGTAACTTAACTTACAAAGTTATTAGTTAATTTTTCTTTAAAAATCAGTGGTTGTAAGTCCTACATACCAACGTAATGTCCGTAAAATATTTTTTAATGGCAGTTGGCAAGCTAAGTTACCAACTTTTCTCATGAAACATTTGGTTGCTGAAAAGGAACATTAGTTGGTAACTAGAGTTACATTTCATATGTATTAATTTTTGTCCAAACTATAAGTTGAAATTGTTAATATCTCTGTAAATCAATTTGGAATATAGACAACGATTTAATAGTCCAAAAACCTTTAATTTGTCTACAGATCTCAAAAGTATTTATTCAATTTTTGTTTTCGGTTTTCTTGTTTTAACGAAAACAATACAAAAATGAACATAACTAAAAACTACTATTTTCGAGTTACCAACTTTTACGTTGGACGTATCGAATTGAAAACAAAAAAACACTTTTTAAAAATTTTATTATGAAAAAACTATTATATTTATTGACAAAATTTCTTTTGGACATTGTTAAATATTGTCCAAAAAATATGAAAAAAATTTTTTATTTTTTATTTTTAGTTTCCCTTGGCTGCTGTTGAGGGCGTCATCCGAATCTACTCGACCGATGTTAAAAAACCAAAGAGCATTCGATTACTCATAAAAAATATTAAACAATAAACCTCTGAAAGTTTTAAAAAATACCCCCCACTTTTTTTTACGGGGCATTTTTTTAGGGTAAGTCCTTCAATTTTTTCCCATTTTTCATATATATTCATACAAAAACTTCAGCATATAAAATAGTAAGAATTTTAGAGGCTTATTGGCTAGTTTTAAGTCTCAAGAATAAAATCCATTTTGAATTTTTCAAAAATCTGTTACAGGAGGTCTACAAAATTTCCTACCGTTTAAAAAGTATCTTTTAGATTACGCCCTCTACAGAAACCAAGGGAAACTAAAAATAAAAAAAGAATTTTTTTTCATATTTCTTAGACAATATTTAACAATGTCCAAAAGAAATTTTGTCAATAAATAGAATAGTTTTTTCTTAATAAAATTTTTAAAAAGTGTTTTTTGTTTCCATTACAAAAGCGAATGTCCCCTTAAAGGAAATTGTAGTTACTTTTTTTATATTGATAAATGTTGTTACCTATCCCTGACTTTTAAAAAAGTTATAGGCAAAAGAGTAAAAAACAGTAGAATTAGAAGTTTTTGCTTATTTTTTTTTGTTTCAAAATTTTTTGGTATATGATTTTTTTTTTTAATTTATGGAAGCTATTTCGATGGCAAATTAAATTCTCTAAAAAGAGGTTTCCGAAAAAATATCGAAGTTTTATAAAAAGTATTGTAGTATTTTATATATGAGACGCTATTAGTGGATTGCACCAAATTTAAATGTAAATAGAGTTTAAGCTCGAATATCTTGAAAAGCAGAGCTCAAGCTTAAAAATGACTATAATTACTAAGCTCTGCAGCTAAGGATCCTCTTATCTCTCACATCATGTTATAACTTCTAGACAAACCTAAGGTTTCAAAAATTCATAGCATTTAGATAGATATTCTTTAAAATACCTAACTAATAAACCCTTAGGCTTTAAGACAAAGAAAAATGTTCAAATCAAAGTTACATATCTTGTCTGTACATCTGTGGTTTTTCTTGTCGCTAGTTATCTCAAAAAACTACTGCTGCTGTCGCGCTGATAACCTGTATCAACTGCTGCATACTCACTGCCTTAACTAGTTGCTAGTTTGCTTACCCTGCTGCCTGGCTGCCAGTCTCTATGTAGCTGATTGCACTATACGTTCCCCTTTCTACCTGTGAGCTACTTTAATGCGTGTCATTTATTGTTGTTGCTTGTTGCTGCATTATACTACCTCTACTACCTTCATTACATTTTTTTCCAATTTTTTTTTTCGGTTTACCCATTTCCAATGATGTTTGGAGAATGTCAACCATCGGTTGATTCTTGGGTGCTAATCAACGAAGCCTATCTAACAAGGTCTTCCAATACCACGCAAACATGTTCGTTGGTTTTGTTAAAAAAAAAAAAAAAAAAAAAATTTTGTTGTTTCATGTTGTTGTGTTTTTTTGGATATTTTTTTTGTTTTTCTTTGTAAATTTATTATTATTATAATGGTTGGCTACATTAATTTTCTTCCCACCAAATTGTGTGTATGAATCGTGTTGGTTTGTGGTGGGGGGTTAGAGGAAAAAAACAAATATCGGTTAAGGTGTAGCGCGCGGGTAATAAATTATGCGTAAAGTGACACCTTTTTCATGTTCTCTCTAGTTGACATTTTTCTATGTTTTGTTTTGCATCTATAATCAATTTTTAATGCTAAACATAATGACTACTTTAAGATACTATGTACTTGCTTGTACAACTAGCGACTACAGAGCGTGCTAAGTTTATTTTCCTTAGGAAGACACTCTTAATTATCGCCAGAACATACTAAGAAAGTTTAACAATTTGTAATGATATTGAACAAAATTTCTAATAACTAACAAATAAAGTTTGTACAAAATGAAGAAAAAAGAAACCTTAAAAAAATTAAGTAACTACGTAAATCATCCAAAAACTCAGATTCTGATCTAACTCCGATCAGAATAAAAGAGTTAAGACCAAAACTTTCAACATATTTTTACAAATTGTTTGAGCTTTTCGTAATACATATAACATCTCAGAGTCATTGTTAGTTTTTGAAATCCCAGGCAACACGAGTGATTAAAAAGTTTATTTTTTTAAAAATGTTTCTAAATGTCAAACTTTGAAGTGCCACCTTTTGGTATTAGAAACGAAGAAACAAATCACCCCTTTCAGTTTCAAATTACTCGTCTTACTCGATATATTCCAGATAACTGGAACGTACTCGGGTAGTTCAAAGTTCTGGTGAACTCTCCACATGAGGTTTCAGACAAATCAAGACAAGCTCTATTTTAATGTAATTAGAACAAATAACTTTTATATATTTAGTGCTTTATTATAAAATTATTAATTTTCCAGAAAAAGTATTGTTCCGAAAATAGGATTTGGTAAAAAAAAAATTACAATGTATTTGTCGAAAAATCGGTGATAAACGCAATTGAAATCACCTGATCATAATAACTTTTATGGTTTAGCTCCGGTTTTCCAGATATTCAATTTTGAAAATTAGTTAGATGGCTATTTGAACCACTCAATAATGAACGTCCAATATTTAAAATACTTTACTTTTTTCTAAAAGTATTAGGTTTTAGATTTGAAATGGTGAAAAAGTTATAAATTTTAGTCATTTGATAATTAATTTCTATTCAATTATGTGCAACATGTCGTATGAGTAAAATTTAGCCAACATGGAAAAACATAATTTCTTATCAGCACTTTATGTGGAAAATATTTCCAGAAACGAAGAAATTTGACTGAACTGAATATCTGTTAAATAAATGGTTAAAACAGCCAAAAAAAGTTTTCTTTCTCATTTTGCATTTCATTACATAAAAATTTATAAAACGTTAAATTAACATTCTAACATGTTATAGCAACATTATCAGCATTTCAAATTGGCAGTTATTTCATTTAAAATGAATAGTTTTAATATATCAAAAGTGATCTGCTTAAACATTAAGTATATCCGTAACATAACAAATGGTGCTTTTAAAAACAAAAAAACAAGTCAATACTAGTAGTTAAAGTTATCAAGAGAATGTAGACAGTACAACTCTTTATATTCGTATGTTTGACCATACTAAATATATTTAAAAAGTTCGACATACTAATAGTTTCTAATTAGATTCAGTTATTAAATAAAATTAAGTGTTTTTAATCACAATTTCTTGCCTAAATAGAATAAAAATATTATTGTTTTCATGCCAACTAAAGGGTTGCTGAAGAAAAAGTGCATGTAATTTCGAGTTATACAGTTAAATCATCTCGTTTTCCATGTTATGATATATTTCAGTATCATGAGGATCCATAAAATTACCAAATAATAATAAGTTTTTTTTTCCGGATTTCGCTGGAACAATATTTAATATAGAAAGATAAGTGAAAACTTAAAAAATTTTTATATACGAGTACTTATCTAAATACTTATATAGTGACATTTTTAGTCAAATAATTTTGAGATTATTCTCAACAGGAGTACAGGAACAAGAATTGGGTAAATATTTTGATTAAGTTGTTCCTCACATCAATACATATACATTTACAATCTGTTCTTTCATACACCGAGTACGCAAATATGTACATTTAATAAATCTTAGCAAAATAAATCATTATGGTAACATTTAGGTAGCACTTTTTGTAAGAGAAGTGTATAGCTATTTTTTTTTTTTGCACTACTAGAATTATGTAGAGTAGGGCTGTTCAAAAAAAAAAATTTTTTCGAATTTCCAAGATATACTTTGGCATCACGATCTACATCATGATAGAATATCCCAAAAAAATTTTCAGATTTTTAAATTCATATTTAAAGGTGGCTCAAAGCAGAAATATATTTTTATTATTTTTTTTTAGCATTAATTACAAAATGTTGTCAAACAATTTGAAAAATTTGTTTTAGAGTAACTTAAAAACATTCATTTTGTTTGTTTTTTAGTGAACTTTAAAACCTACGTTGTAATTTTGACAAAAAAAAATTTACACTTCTTAAAAAACGAAAAACTGCCCTAAGAAGGCGAAATTTTACGGTTTTTGAAAGAAAAAAGTCATCGTGCTTTAAACGAAATGAACATTTTTTAATTTACAAGATCTCATTCAAAAGAGCTCTTAAAAACCTTCAAGACAAGACATGGTAAGACTTTTTTGGCCCAGCATGCTCGATGACATAACGTTTGAAATATAGTAATGCAGCCCTGTGAATAGCAAATCGCTTTTTACTCAAGAGGGAGGCATCTTACAAAAAAGGTCCCATGGCATAAAATTCTTAAAATCATCCAAGGCGCAAGTGTAAATTGTTTTTTTTTTTTTTTTTACTTAATTTTAGAAAAAAAATTTTTTTTAACGTCATTTTTAATAAACTTTCCAAAAAACAAAAAAACAATTCACACTTGTTCCTTGGATGATTCTAAGCATTTTATGCCATGGGCACTTTTTTGTAAGATGCCTCCCTCTTGAGTAAAAAAGCGTTTTGCCTTTCACGAGGCTGCATTACCATGTTTCAAACGTTATATCATCGAGCCTGCTGGCCCAAAAAAGTCTTAACATGCCTTGTCTTGAAGGTTTTTAAGAGCTCTTTTGAATGAGATCTTGTAAATTAAAAAATGTTCATTTCGTTTAAAGCACGATGACTTTTTTCTTTGAAAAACCGTAAAATTTCGCCTTCTTAGGGCAGTTTTTCGTTTTTTAAGAAGTGTAAATTTTTTTTTGACAAAACTACAACATAGTTTTTAAAGTTCATTAAAAAACAAACAAAATGAATGTTTTTAAGTTACTCTAAAACAAACTTTTCAAATTGTTTGACAACATTTTGTAATTAATGCTAAAAAAAAAATAATAAAAATATATTTCTGCTTTGAGCCACCTTTAAATATGAATTTAAAAATCTGAAAAATTTTTTGGGATATTCTGTCATGATGTAGATCGTGATGCCAAAGTATATCTTGGAAATTCGAAAAATTTTTTTTTTTTGAACAGCCCTAATGTAGAGTTAATGCAGAATTTTCATACAAAATGTTTTGAAAATTCAAAAACATGCACATGTAAATACTTTTTCAACAAGTACTCCGTTTGAATTTCAAAAAATGTTCGTTCTTTCGTTCAAAACAAAAAACAATGGAAAATTATTGCGAAAATTCATTTTAAAAATTCAAATTTAGAGCAACAACGCTTCTTATTTTCTGATTTTAGAACACGTTGTGAACTAAATTTTATATAAAAAAAAAAGTTTCGTAATAATTTTTGTATATTCCATTGAAAAAAAAAAAATTAAAAAGAATTTATTTTTGGAATTTTGCAAGCTCGGAAAGTTTAAGCAAATAGTATCTCTAAATGAACAGTTTTAATTTTTAATATTTAACTTATTTTAAAGCATTTTGGGTTATAACTTAGAAAATGCATTTTCATATGAAACTTTTTTATTATTCTTATTCCATGAACGATATAAAGAAATAAGGGAAACAAATGTAAAGATATCATATCTAAATCTTCAGAAAAATCTGAAAAGATAGATTTCTTTTGAGGCTTAGTTTTGGTCTTGAAATAAAATAATACCGAAAAATCTGCTACAAGATGTTGAGTATGCAAAATTTCTGAACTTACTTTAAAGCAACTGACCAAGATCGTCTTGACCAAGATTATAGTAACTTAGGTCTTAGACACTTAGTATTGGTCTTGTGATTATATCAGCGTTTTAGTTTTAAAAACTACCGAGACCAATCTAGGTTTTACTCGTCACTACAGTCTTTACGGAAGTTTTTTTTTTGTTATCTTATTTTATTTGCAATATGGACAATTTCTGAAAAGTGAAACGTCTGTCCTGAAAATATGGAATTAGTTTGGTACAGTTATTAACCAAGTACATACATGAGACGATGTCCATCTCGGAATCGCTCTATCACGTATGAATTTTGAGATATTCTAAGCTAAAAGTTCAAAAATATGATTTTGGACGTTATATATGTAGAGGAAGTAAGAAACTATTTAGCTATTTTCTACTAATTACTATTTTTGGTCTTCAAAATATGCTATGAATTGGTCTTGTACGATTTCGTGTGTCCTCTATATAACCTCAAAAAAAATTGTTCTTGAACTTTTAGATAAGAATATCACAAAAACCATACACGATGGAGCGATTCCAAGACTAGATTCATATTTAGAACCGCCAACTATATCGAACATGAGTATTTTTGTTTTAGTTTTTTATGGTTTTTTTTTTTCAAATGTATCGTTCGACCTCTTTTTTCTTTTTTTACACTTCGAATCAAAAAAATTAAGTTTTGAAAACACATTTGAATAGAATCTGAAAAAAAAAAAAAAAAAATTACAAATCTTCCAGCGGTTCAGGAGCGGTCCGGAAAGTGTTAAGGTTAGGATAATCGTTGCGTGAGTTCTCATTTGCCACTTTTTACATAGGGTTTGTAACATGATAATTCAAATGCATCTTTTTGCTTTAGTTTTTGTGATATGTTGAGTTTTTTTGTATGGCGTGAAAACGCCGAAATTTGTATGTATAACTTAAATATCTAATAAAATATCAATTTTCTCAAAAGTACCTCGTTTTTATACCCTACATCCAGGGTATATTCACTTTGTCCTTCCGTTTGTAACGCAGAGAAGGAGGCGTGGCAGATATAGAAAAGTATATATATTCTTGATCAGCGTCACCTCCTGAGTCGATATAGCCATGTCCGTCTGTCTGGCTGGCTGGCTGGCTGGCTGGGTGGCTGGCTGGCTGGCTGGCTGGCTGGGTGGCTGGCTGTGTGTTGAAATACACTTTTTGGGAAAACTGAGCAAGATAATTCAATGAAATTTGGTACACTGCCTCCGTCGTCAAAGTTAGCTCGGGGGATTGAAAATGAGCAAAATTGGTCAACGGACACGCCTACCGTCCATACAAAAATTATATTCAAAATGCAATTTTAGGAGTATTTTTCACGACAATGCAACCACAATACGTATAAGTACTACGAATTGTAAGCGCAAGATCTGATAAAAATTTGAGCGAATTCGGACAAGAGGGCGTGGCACCTCCCATATAAGCAAAAGCTTCAAAACGCTATACTGAAAGCGTTTTTTGAGATATTCGAACCAAATTTGACTCAGACACTAAAAACTATAAATGAAAGCTCTCAGCAAAAATTGGTTGAAATCGTACAAGGGGGCGTGGCACCTCCCATATAAGCAAAAGATTCAAAATGCTATACTGAAAGAGTTTTTTGAGATAATCCAACTTAATTTCACTCTGACACTAAAAACTATAAATGCAAGCTCTGAACAAAAACTGGGTGTACTCGGACAAGAGGGCGTGGCATCTCCCATATAAGCAAAATTTTCAAAATACTGCAGTGTAGGGTATTTAATGTTTGGCCAGGCCAAAAGTAACACCCTTACTAGTTGAAATTTAGTGTAGAGTTCGCCAATTTCTCAAGAAACTCATTAGTTAAAATTTCGATCGTATATCTTCGGACCAGTTCATTCTATTAAATTTCAATTTCTCGGAATAAACTTTTTGGCATGTGGAGAAAAAGAGAACTCAGACAACGATAAGTTAACTATTGATGTGATAGAGTAATTCAACACCAGAAATACATGAAAATTGATTATTTCTAGTGTCCGACCGATTAATCGGCTTCGGCCACCTTCGGCCAAAAAAACGCTTTCGGCCTTACATTCGGCCTTTGGCCAAAATAAGCCGAAGTTTTGGCCGAAGCCGAATGTTTGTAACTTCAAGCATAAAGCGACTTGATGATTTAAAAAAATTCAATTTAAACAAAATGATAGCCATTTGTAGTGGATTGGAACTTTCTAATTATGAATCTGAACTTTGTTTTTTTCTTTTATGTCAGAATCCTGAACTTTTGTTCTAGTCAAACCGTGAGAAGTTGTGCCTTCGTGAGAAATCGGGTTCTAAAGGTCGAGAAAAAACCTTTAAATAAAATATAAGTAAATTGTACGAAAATAACTTATGCAACTTTTCTTTATGAAATTTTCTGAGCTACAAAATCGTGGACCAAATTAGGGAAAAAATTTGCAGAAAACTGATTTCCTCGACCTTTTGCACCCGATATCTCACTTCTCAAGATCTATTTCTGTTATGGCTTATCAGAACAATGCAAAATCGGCACTAAGTGTTATATCTTTGGCCTGAACCAAATTTAATATGTAGCTGCTACAAATTGAATATACTCTGAGAGTAGGGTATAAAATTTTAAAATTAATGAACCTTCGGCTACGGCCATATTCATATTCTATAACCAAATGTAGTGGAATATATTGCAGGAGATCAATAAAATTCCGACATGAGGGGCTGTCAAGAGGGCGGTTTACCTGAAAATTTTGAGGAATTGAAGATTCCCGATAGTATACGGGAGAGCACACATTTCAGAATTAGTAGATTTATTACGGGGCACCGTCTAAATACTTGCAAGTAAGATTCATAAAAATCGTATACGGTATGTGGCCATTAAATTCTGAAAAAATTCAAGCAAATTCCTTCCAAAAAAAATTAATCAATTTTGTTCTTGATGTTTATATACCCTACACCCAGGGTATATTCACTTTGTCCTTCCGTTTGTAACGCAGAGAAGGAAGCGTGGCAGACATAGAAAAGTATACATTCTTGATCAGCGTCACCTCCTGAGTCGATATAGTCATGTCCGTCTTTCTGGCTAGCTGGCTGTGCGTGGAAATATATTTTTTGGGAAAACTGAGTAAGATAATTCAATGAAATTTGGTACACTGCCTCCGTCGATAAAGTTAGCTCGTGAGATTGGAAATGAGCTAAATCGGTCAACGGAAACGTCTACCACCCATACAAAAAATATATTCAAAATCCAACTTTAGGAGTGTTTTTCACGACAATGCAACAAAAAAATACATTAATACTTCGAATTGTAAGCGCAAGCTCTATACAAAAACCAAGCAAATTCGGACAAGAGGGCGTGGTATCGCCCATATAAGTTTTTTGAGATAATCCAACTAAATTTCAGGTTACCGGACATAATCCCAACGGACATAATCCCCATTTCGTAAATGGGGATTATGTCCGAAAATTTTTCGGTCATAATCCCCATTTTGGCCATGGGGGTTATGTCCGCAAATTTTTCGGACATAATCCCAATGGGGGTTATGTCCGAAAAATTTAATTAAGATTGAACAAAATTTTTGCAATAATCCATTTAAAAAATTTATATAGTGTTGGATGTTATGGACTGATCCGCGGCCGAAGGCCGCCGCGAAGCCGGTGTTGGATTTTTGGGAGTTTTAAATCCTGAGCTGCGGCCGCAGGCCGCCCACTTACCCCTACTCTTATGAAAAATTACTGTGGCTAGCAAACTAGGTGTTGGATATATTAAAGACTGATTCGCGGCCGTTATGGGGACTATGTCCGTTTTTTCCTGGGGATTATGTCCGAAACACTTGCGGACATAATCCCCATTGAAAAAATGGGGATTATGTCCGAATTACTTGCGGACATAATCCCCATATCGTGAATGGGGATTATGTCCGTGGGGATTATGTCACGGCACCTAAATTTCACTCAAATACTAAGAATTATAAATGCACGCTCTGAGCTAAAACTAGACGAATTCGGACAAGAGGGCGTGGCACTTCCCATACAAGCAAAAGCTTCAAAACGCTGTATGTACTGGAAACGTTATTTGAGCTAATTCAACCAAATTTCACTCAGAAACTAAGAACTATAAATGCAAGCTCTGAGCAAAAACTATGTGAATTCGGACAAGAGGGCGTGGCACCTCCCTTATAAGCAAATTTTCAAAATACTGCAGTTTAAGGTATTTACTGTTTGGCCAGGCCAAATGTTACACCCTTACTACTTTTAATTTAAGCTCTAAGTTTTCAGGTAAAACTATTTACTTCCTGGCAGCCTTTCATATGGAAAATTTTCTTGTTCACTTATTAGAACTTTCATTTTGCACGTCAAGGAATATATTCCAACACATTTGGTTATAGAATATGGAAGGGAAGATTATTTTTGGATATGCCCATTTAGCATTTAATTTTTTACAGTTACTGCCTCGAAAAAAATCGAGTTTATTTATATCAATACATAAATATTTCTTTAAAACATACCTCTTTGCAAATTCCATGTATCCTTATGTGTAAGTACAAAATGGTAGATATATCCTTTGAATTAATGTTTCATAAAATGTTATCCAATTAATGTGTTTTCCGGAGTTTCACAAGAATTCTTTTTCTTAATGATTAATATTTATACACAACTTAATTTAAAGGTTATTTTTAAAAAAATATTCCTTTTTTTTTTGGAAAATATGGGTATTTTATTTTTGTTTTCGTTTATTTAAAATAAACTTTTGGCACATTTATTACAAAGAATTTCTTCTTTTTCACTTAAAATAAAAACAATTCCAATTGTGTTTTTTAAGTAGCACTGATGAAAACCCGCGGTCGCTGTCAAAGTGGCAACAAAAACATGCCTCTCACATGGGATTGTAGGCTTTCCAGATATGTATTTTTAAATGTGTCAGATTTTTTGTACGTCGTCTTGCACTGGCGTAAATTCTTTTTTTTTCTTTTGTTGTTGAAAATTCCACTAAAAAATAGAAAATTCCGAAATGAATACCAAAAATAAATCCCAAAAAATGTCGACGTGAAATAAAAACGAAAAAATGCCAACAGAAAACGTGAAAACAAGTCGTAACGAAACGTCAAACAATTAAATGCAGACAGCGTAAGAAATCAATCGATAATAAACCAAAAAGTAAAAAAAAAAAAAAAATAAACCGGGTGACGGTTGACAAATGGCGCACACAATTTCAACACGCACCGATTTTCTTGCATAGAAAATAAAAACAAATTTTTTTCTTTTATTTTTATGAGTAAATTTCCGACGTGAAAAACTGACAGACACTACAAACTGAATGTATTACGCACGAGCAGAAAAAAACACCACCAAACAGCGCGATCGCTCGCAATAAACTGATTTGAGGCATGGCGCAATGATGTGGCTAAAGGTGGTATGTAGTGGTGTTGTATTAGTAATGGTGGTGGTGGTGGTGTTGCTGTTTGGTGCCTGATGAGTACAGCAGTAGAACCAACAGGCAGGCACGCGAGTAGCATGAGAGTTGAGTTTGCATGAAGACAAGTGAAGAAAGAAAAAAAAAAAAAATATATAAAAATACAAAGTCTGGAATTTATTATTGAAGAGCGTAATACATTTATTTCTCTGTCAGAATAGAAGAGCGAGCGCATGCTATACTTAAATAATGGACGGATATAGGAGAGTCATGTACATATGTAAGCATTTTAGCTGAGAGCGCGTTGGAATAGTTGTTGTTTAGTTAAATACAATATAAACAAACTGTTAAAATAAACATATAATTATAAACGTAAATATATCGCACGATACATTTTCAGCGTTGTAATTAGTGCGACAGTGTTCTTTTTCTCTAAAGTTATCAATTGATATTTTGAAATTCCTCTAAAAACAATATTTAGTATTCATACGAGAAATAATAAAACACATGTAATAATTTTATTGCATGATATATTTATTTCGATATCAGGAAAGTAAAGTTCATCATGAGAAGAACTTTAACTTGAAATTTTGTATAACCTACACGCATAGTATTTTCACTTCGTCGATCCGTTTGTAATGCAAAGAAGGAGGCGCGGCAGTTATAGAAAAGTATGTACAGGCAATTCTCAAAAAAATTTACTATTCAATGTCCTGGGGGTCAAAATCTTGCTTAAATTTAAAATTTGATATTTTAGCTACAGTCGACGTCCAATAATGCAAATTATATAATGTCAGGCCTGTTCGTAAAATCGAAAAATTCGTATTATCGCAACGAAATTTTGTTCTCTTTTTCTCTTATATTAAGACATATCGTCGGTTTAATGGTGAAATTAGCCAAGAAGTAGCGTTTCGTAATGTGACGTCTGTCAAAATCTATCAAATGGCAGAAGCGTGTAAGCGATTAGTGAAATCGTAACGTAGCGGTACGCAACGTTGAGACCTATTGAAATTAGATTTTCAAACCTCGCGTTACGTTGTTAGATAAAATAAATTAAATTTGTTTAAGAATTTTTACGTGTGTTACTTAATGACATTTATAAATTGAAAATTGATTTTTTAATTGAACTTTTAGTAATATATTTGCAATGATCGATTTACATATAAATCTATCAATGCATTTTCTAACACATAATTATGACAAATCAAGAAACGGATTAAAAACTCGGCTATAGTGACATATGTTTCGTCTTTTCTCCGGCCGCTGGATAATCAAATAACAACACCTCATCAGTTGTTTGATTTATGCAGTCAAAATCTTATTAACTGCATTTTCAAATATTTAACTGAAAAAGATTTCATTGAAGAAGAAAAGTTTCTAGAAAAACGCTTTTATAGGTTACGACCTATACCTGGAACTCAAAAACTCCACAGCTTTAGCGTTGTTGAAAAAGGCATGCTTAAAGTCAAGGCATGCTCAGCGTCTAATGAATTTTTTATTGAAAAAATCTACAAATAAATACTATTTTTTCAATATTTGTGTCTTATTTTATTTGTAATTACAAAACCAGAAAGAGCTTCATCTTCAAATTTACAGCAAGTATAGATGATGAATTGGCCTTGGAGATATATTTTTTTAAAAAATTTTAAAATGTCGTTTTTTGAGATATTCGATTTGGAACTTTTTGAAGCTGAAAATATGACCTTTGGCCTTAACAGAAATACAAATTTATTTAAAAATTTTGAAGCTTATGCAATTACCTTTGATCTTGTTTTTCTTTCTTAAAAATATGTTAATTAGTTACCAAGTTACAGCCTTTTAATGTTAGTCAGTTTAACAGTTTTTTGATACTTTTTTTGAACTTTACGACCCCGTATTTTGGGAACCACTTCGGTTTGGAATCCAAAATTTTGCTCGAGTATTAGTTTATGAAACTCAACAACTATACAAAATTTCATTAAGTTCGGTGATGGTAAGGGTTGAAAATCAAAATTTTTTGGTTGATTTGATATGGATCTTCCCCATAGTGTCTTCCTCATTTAAGTCAGACTTTCTTCGCTTGATTAAAGTTTATCTCAAAAAGTTTCCGAAAAGTTCTGCTTTTTCTTTCAGCGTTGAAAACCCACAAGAAGATCCTTTTGTAGCAAAAATGAAGCATGGATAGTTACAGATTTTTGTGATATTTAAAGAGATTCAAGCAAACTCGAAGATGTCGAATAGGCCTAGATTAAACCACATTTTGAGAGGGACTACTAAGTCGTTCGAAGATGTTCCTTACAACATTGGTATAATTGTTGTAAATTGGTATAACTTATTTGTTTGGTATAATATCAGAAAAACATAGTCATTAGAATCTATATATTAAAACGCAAGACAAAAAATTTTTCCTCCATTTTTACAATGTTAAAAATGGAGTATAACTTTGAATTAAACACCATTAGAAAGGTATTTTCGAATAGATGTGCACAAAGTTAAAATTATTTTTATGTGTTGCCCTTAAGCCTGCCCTAATGAAATACAAATTTTTCAATATTAATAACAACAAAATACTCGATCACAAAGATCTGAAAAGAGGTTAAAGCACAAAGAGAAAAACGAACTGTTAGCACAAAAAGTACTAAAACTGTCCAAAAAGTACCAAAATTATTTAATACATTTGTGGTCGAATTTTGACCATTGGACAATTCTAGTGGACCTAAATGAATAATCACAGCTAAAAGATCTACCCATTTAAAATATGAAAAGGTTAAAATCACCAAATGTCACCGCGGCTTATAAGGGCTTCTGTGCGAACCCTGGAAAGACTCAATTAGAAGTCAGTACATAGTCCGCATAGCATTAATGAATGCCATTATGTCTTTTTGGAGGTAAGGCGTGCACTTCGGAATGAAAATAGCGAGTCTGTTTCTGTCAAGACTGTCACAGTGACATAGAACATTTTCTGCTGTTTTCTCTTTTTTGTTACAGAATCTACAGAATTCATCCTGAACTAATCCCCTGTTCAAGAGATCTTTCCTAACAGAGCAGTAGTGATGAGCGAAATTAGTCTTGGTCTTGCGTCTTGTTCTTGGTCTTGCTAATTTTGCGAGACCAAGACCAAGACCAAGATGCTGATATTTTTGCAAGACCAAGACCAAGACTGCTATGGTCTTGGTCTTGGTCTTGCTCACGATAATTGTCAAGACCAAGACTGCTTTTCAGTCTTGCTAATTTATAGTTAAAAGTTGTTTCATGTCCGTTTTGAAGATAAAATCATCTCTCGATTTGAATTTTGGCATCTTAAAAACCCAACTGCTTTGGAAAAATATGGTTTTGAATATTCAATATCCCTGAAAATTTTTTCAAGACCAAGACCGAGACCAAGACTTAATGAGCAAGATCAAGACCAAGACCAAGACTCAATATAAAAACCAAGACCAAGACTCAATGTGCAAGAACAAGACCAAGACCAAGACTGCTATGGTCTTGGTCTTGGTTTGCTCATCACTACAGAGCAGTGTCCCAGTCCGTATGTCTCTTCTGTGCATTTAGCTTTAGATACAACTTATCAAACTTCTAAATGCGCTGCATAATTCTCATTATAATGGTATATTTTCTCATTTTATACCAAACAAACAAAATCAACCTGTGACAAACAAATTTGTTACCATGTTGCTGCAACATTATTGATGTTGTTGTCACATTTTTGCTGTTGTGCTTGTAATTTTTAACAAAGAGCAAAACAAATCCGGCAAATTCAACCCTAACATCAAATGACATAAAATAAATCTGACAACTACGCACTGCTGTTGCCTGTCAACTGTCACAATGACAGTGTACGCCGCGCAGAGTTGCAATGCGAGCGAAAAAATGTGTCGTACACTCTATGACTCTACGTATCACACACAGCCGGTGAGAGTGCAAGGTATTTTTGCTGCTGTTGTTGTTGTTGTTGTTTATCACTCACTGTCATTCGATTCGTGTTTTGAGGGTCTGCTGCCCGTAATTTCAGGTTTGATTTCTTTGTTGTAATCGAAAGTTTCTTGGTTTCATCAGCATTTGCGTGTTCGGCCTCCGTTTGTTGCGTTGCTTGCGTCGTCTTTAGTGCGTGCATGCATGCGTTATTTATGCAGCACCCTGCTGTTGCTGTTCCTGTTCATGTTGCTGATTGCGAGTTGTTTTGTTGAATGTTGCGTGCATGTGTTTCTGTTTTCTGATAGTAAATGTATTAGTGTTTTGTGTGTGTGTGCAATGATGCGTACGTGTTGGTGGTGTCGTTGCGGGCCATCAGTAAATAAACAGAAAATTATAAATTTTTTTTTTTTAGGATTTTTTCTTTTTGTTGTTGTACTTTTAGATTTTACTTTTTCTCTCAACTATATGGTGAGATATGGTACAGGGTGCGGTTGTTTAAATGTTAAAAAGTCCTTTTAAAGGAATTCAAGCATCTATTTGTTAGGGGACGTTCATTAATCAAGTGAGCTTGAAAGATTCGAGGGGGAGAGTGGTCCGGAAAAATCTCGCCAAGGGGGCGAAGAGTTCTCAAAAACCTCACGTCAGCTTTTTATATAAAAAAATATGCGTTATTATTGCAGATAGCAAAAGAATTCATTAAAAAATTTCTTGAGGATATTGAGCGAATCTCACGTAAGGGAGAGGTGGGAAAATCCTAAAAATAGCAAAAGAAATTTATGCACATCTTACAACGATCCATATAAAAGGCTTTCTCAAAACACCATGGAATATGCGACCTGGTTTTCTCAGTACGAATTTTCTCTCGAAGCACTCGGGCGTCCAATTCGGCCCATCCTTTTTGCGTCACACCGGCGCCAAGCGGAACATCTCACTATCGTGATAATTTGTTCTTCGGTCGTACGATCAAGTTGTGGAACAATCTCCCAGTCTCTGTTTTCCCTGTAGGATACGACATCCAAAAATTCAAGAGAAACGTTCACCAACACTACTCCATCTTTCCCCCCTCCCTCTATCCTATCTCCTTTCTTCAAATCAACACAGTGCTATGCATTTATAAGGGCCATTCCCTGAACGTTGGTTTCAATTAAAAAAAAATAAAAAATATAATGTACTTTTTTTGCTCGCACATTTTACACTGAACTGAAGTAGTGTATGTTACTTGTTTTCAAAATAAAATGCTGAAAAATTTGTGAGCGCGAGAGTAGATGAAATTTTTATATGAAATAAATTGTAGATTCCAGAATTGCACAGGAATGCACTCTTAACTGTGGGAAATTTCACACATTTTGTGAAAAAAGAGAGGGTGAAAGAATTTCGCTTACTCAACAATGTGTAAAACTCTCTCACCATTAACATATTTTTGAGAGAATCAATTTGACAAATTGCTGAGCAAAATTTTTACACAGTACTATGTAGCTCCCTTTTTACACAGAATGTGTGAAAATTAAACACAGTTTTATTTAGAGTGTGTGCCAATGTTTGGTGCAATCAATATCTGACAAAATTGTGTATGAAGTGAGAGTGCAAGTTTCCAAATGATTTGAATGTTTTTTGAGCATTAAATAATTTAACAAAGAATGCAAATCATTTGTCGAAACACCCTGTTCTGTAGCTAATCAAATCAATCGAACATGCACCTCATTGTAAGTTCATTAGCGCTGGGCGCACACAATCTGTTCTGGCGAAATTACAGAAAAGCAAAGAACCGTGGAGCGAGCACGAAAGAAGTGGCAGAATAAAATACATACAGCAGCAAAGGTAAAGAATGCCAATTGCAACTGAAACGCACACAAGAAAAGGCAAGAAATTCATTTTTGTTTACTTCAATGAAGTGCGCCACAGAGGGGGACCCGACCCATGACTGAAGAACGCGTGAATCAACGATACCAAGGAAACGGCGGGGAGCTCACACGCTGCTGCTGTTCCATGCTCCAACGTGCACAGCACTGCACAGTAATGTAACGTGCAAATGTGGAATTTTGTGGAAATTGTAGAATTGTTTATCTCTAATGAACAAAGAAGCAACAGCAGCAGCAGCAAACAGCAACAACTGAGAAAAACATGAACATGAAAATGTACCTTTTTGTACCATTTTTTTTTTCATGAATTTATTTTTCAATAAACAAGCGTTCAATATTAAAAAAAAGCAAAACATTTCTTCAAAAAGTAGGTGCAGAAATATCAAAAGTGGAGCAGAAGGGAGCGCAAACATAACTTGCAGCCAAAAACAGAGGAAAAAAATGCAACAGCAGCAACTGAGCGGCGAGACGAATGACGATCGCTGAGCAAACAAACATGTTCTCCAGAATAAGGCGCACAGTGGTCTGAATGCGGCGAAAAAAAATTTTAAGAAATTTTTCGAGACTCTAAGCAAAATTATGCTATACATCGGCATCCATTGTAAGAAGAGAAACCTTTATCAGAAAAGTAGGCGTGGCAATTATCTGATTTTGCCGATTTGTTGACCAGTGTATGGTTTTCACGTTTGTCACCTATCTACCAAAATTCATCAAAATAGCTTGTACATATGTAGCGAGATGTAACGGGATGAAACGATGCGAAAAAGTGTCGAAAAGTGTCAAGTTTTGAAAAATACTAGGTGTACAAATATGAAACCGGTAATGACATCTAGCGGTCGATAGCCGTATATGTATGAGCTTCCAAACCGTACCAAATGTCTTAATTGTTCATTCTGTCATCTGTCAACAATATTCAGTTCACAATTTGTCAAGTTTCATACAACAACGCTTTTTTTCCGCTCGTAAAGATGTCGAATTTTGTACCTGAAAACTCTCATTTGCGGGAAGCATTGATTTTCTGTTTCCATTTAAAGAAAAGGAAAGGTTTTCTCCATCGAATCATCGCTGGCGATGAAAAGTGGATTTATTTCAACAATCCCAAACGAAAAAAATCATATTTGAGCCCCGGCCAACGACCCATATCAACGCCAAGACCAAATCGCTTCGGTCGAAAAACAATGCTGTGTATTTTCTGGGATCAGCGTGGTGTTATTTGGTATGAGCTACTAAAACCAGGTGAAACAGTTACTGGTGCACGCTACCATCAACAATTGATCGCTTTGAACCGTGCTATACGTCAGAAGAGGCCCGAATTTCAATTTCGCCATGACAAAATTGTATTCCAAGATGACAACGCATCGCCACATCGAGCAGCGGTCAATAAAAACTCGGTGGAATCGAACAACTGGGAGCCCCTGCCCCACCCGCCGTACTCACCGGACCTGGCGCCGTCCGATTACTATTTGTTTTCATCGATGGGACACGCACTCAACGATTCGCACTTCAATTCTTACGAGGAAGTGCAAAAATGGCTCGATGAATGGATAGCCTCAAAAAACGAAAAATTTTTTTGGCGAGGAATCCATAAATTGCCTGAAAGATGGGAAAGATGTGTAGCTAGAGAGGGGAATTACTTTGAAGATTAAATTTGGAACCATTTTTGCAAAATAAACGTGTTTTTTTTAAATAAAAATTACCGGTTTCATATTTGTATACCTAGTATAACACCAAAAAAGTGTAGAAAAATGTGACGCCAAAGAATTGAAAAAACTAGTAAGGGTGTTACCTTTGGCCTGGCCAAACATTAAATACCCTACACAGCAGTATTTTGAAAATTTTGTTTATGTGGGAGTTGCCACGCCCTCTTGTCCGAATTCACCAAGTTTTTTCTCAGAGTTTGAATTTATAGTTCTTAGTATTTGAGTGAAATTTGGTTGAATTATCTCAAAAATTTTTCAGTATAGCGTTTTGAAGCTTTTGCTTATGTAGGAGGTGCCACGCCCTCTTGTCCGAATTCGCCCAGTTTTTGCACAGAGCTTGCGCTTACAACTCGTGTATTTTGGTTGTATTATCGTAAAAAATACTCCAAAAGTTGCATTTTTAATATATTTTTTGTTTGGGCGGTAGGCGTGTCCGTTGACCGATTTCGCTAATTTTTAATCCACCGAGCTAGCTTTGACGACGAGGGCTGTGCACCAAATTTCATTGAATTATCTTGCTTAATTTTCCCAAAAAATGTATTTCCACACACAGCCAGCCAGCCAGCCAGACAGACGGACATGGCTATATCGACTCAGTAGGTGACGCTACTTTTCTATATCTGCCACGCCTCCTTTTCTGCGTTACAAACGGAAGGACAAAGTGAATAGGGGTGTAGGGTATAAAAATGTGTCGCCCAAGAGTGTCGAAAAATGTGACAACAGAAAAGTGTAGAAAAAAGTGGCGCCAAAAAAGTATCGAAGAAATGTGATATCAAAAAAGTGTAGAAAAATGTGACGCCAAAAAAGTGTAAAAAAATAGAACGCTAAAAAGTGTCGAGGAAATGTGATGTTAAAAAATGTGAGGTTAGAAAAGTGAGGAAAAAAACGCCAAAAAAGTGTTGAAAAATATGACACCAAAAAAATACCGGAAAATGTGGCGACAAAGAATTGAAAAAAAAAATGTGTCGCCAAAGAAGGGTCGAAAAATGTGACGACAGAAAAGTGTAGAAAAAAGTTACGCCAAAAATGTGTGACACTATAAAAGTGTAGAAAAATGTGACGCCAAACAAGAGTAAATAAAAGTGACGATAAAAAAGTGTCGAAAAAAATGTCGTTTAAAAGTGTCGAAGAAATGTTATGTTAAAAAATGAGACGCTAAAAAAGTGACGCCAAATTGTGACACAAAAAAAAAAAAGTGGCGTGGCCTTGAAATTTGCTTGGGGTAAGGAAGTTTCAGTTCAAAAACATTACTTTGTATGTGTGCAACAACAATCAACACCAATGTTATTTTTATATAAATTTTTGGGGTCTTATTGAACTAAAAGCGCACACTGTGCGACAATTTCAATACACCCTGCTGCAATGTACACATGCAGTCAGTCTATTGAACTGTTCGGAGCCATAAAAAGTGAGAATACTCTATTATGGGCGAAAATGAGTACGCAAAGAAAAGAGAAAAAGACTCAATAAGAATCAAAAAAGTAAAAAACCCAAGCCCTGCACAATATCGTGAGTTGCGCTCAGCAGCTTAACTTGGTTACTACATTGGGCTGACTGCGCATGCTCAGCTATACTAACGAGCTAACGAGTTTTAAGTGAGACTCAATGCAGCAGATGGGCCCCTTTTGTCGCGCAATACACCTTGATGCTCCCTCCATCCATGATGATGATGATTTCTTAGCCGTTGGCGTTATCTGGTAACAACGTGTTACGAATTACTTTTAACAAGGTTCTTGAAGAAAAACAGTAACCAACACACAACGAATGAGGTAGATAAACTGTAGAGGAAGAAAGAAACGGAAAAATAAAAACAGAACCAAAGGCAAGCACTCGAGATTTGATGGTAAGGTTCTTAGGCTGAGGCAGCATGTGCCTGACATCAGCATAGTGTAGTAGGTACACACTCGAACGTGAAGCTTGAGTCTAAAGAAGAATGGAATAATTTATGCCGGCAAGTTGTGGCGGGTTAAAGGGAATTCGCTAAAAAGGTGGGTTTTTTGTTTTGATTTGTCTTTTGATAAATGCTCAACACGTTGAGGAATTAAAAAAACAAAGAATTTATAAGCAGAAAATGAGTATGGCTGAGCATTCATGCGAAGAAAAAATAACCGTATTCTTAAATACAAAAAATATGTATAAAAATTTTCCTTATTGAAAAAGGTCGATACTAGTCTAATACTTTTATTTCGAACAAAACTATTGAACATCTAGTTAATGAACATCGACCTAAAATTATGAACTTAGTTGCACAAAACTGTACGGTTGCCAAAGGTAGAACAAATAAAAGTCCCAGAAAGAAATCAATTAGAATCTTCTTAAGAATAGCCTGCTTAAGTGCCATTAAGAACGTAACGGCTAGCTGACCTGGACATTAACGCCTACCTCAACCACATGTTAAGAATCTGCATATACCGGTCTCCGACAAGATAAAAAGTTTGTTTCTGTAGAAAATTTAAAATGATCATAAAAGACCAAGCTGAAAAAATGGCTCGCAGTTATGGTTTACTGATGTGTTCAAAATGCGCGGATGCTTGGGTCATAGTTTCAAGATCGGAGGTCAGGGGAGGAGTACCGCTAGCAGCGACAAATATATTTTCTCAGACAGTCAAGTAATTAAAATATCTAACTCAAAGCTAGTCTGCGGATTATGTTTTTGAAATCCTCGAAGATATTCAGAAGGAATGATAAGATCCCAATCTGGATACTAGACTGTCTAGCAAAAAGAACCGCATGCAATATTTTCACATGCCATGAATTCTTGTGCGTATTGAACAATAGTGTCTAAAACAACTTAATTCGGGAATTGAAGGGAACCAGCTTCATCGACAACTGGAAAGCTCAAAAAGGCAAGGGAAAGGCTTGCCAGACTAAAACGCTTTATGTTGGAGCTATTCTAAGCCACCAAAATTGTAGGCCCTAGAACCATATAAAGAATAAAGGTATGATCGCTTGAGATTCTTGTAAAATCTATCAAGAGCATGCGTAATGTTCTTGCTCTCCACGACTAAATGCGGCAGTCAGTGCCTAAGCATACAGATTTTATGTTCCTTAGACAAAGGCAAAATTAATCCCATGTGTCACGCCCTTTTCAAACATAAAAACATCTTAAAAACCCAATTTTGAATACCCAACAATTTTTAGAAACTTTTCAAGACCAAGGTCTTGGCCTTGGTTTCTTATCACTAGAACTAGAACGTCAAACAGAACTTACTTCCGTTTGGATTGCAGATTACAGGAACATTGAGGGTACGAAAAGGCTAATGGATTAGCAAGACATGGCTCCTCTCTAAGCCTATTTACGAATGCCATACAGAAAGTTTTAAAAATTTGCAGAATTTCGAAAGCAATCTGGCCTATATTCTACTACTTAACACCACAACTGCTAGTCAAAAAAAGCATTAATATTGCAAGAATCGCTGCGGTTTACACTGGACACTGGGCCATCGGCAAGCATGCCAATAAACTGGGTATCCCTTTTAGTTTCTGCTGCCGAAGTTAAATGGATACTTATGAGCAGGAATCTCTCGAAAACTATCTCTGCAACTGCTCTGCTCTATCTAGAGCCAGACTTTGGATTCTCGGAAAACACTTTTTTAACAATCTGAGCGAAATTTCCGATATTGGTTTTGGATTTAGATCCTGAAAGCCCCTACCAGCCAGCCCGTATTAAAACAGAGACAACAGTGCTACTTAGGGTTTAAGCACTATTCGCTAAGCCACCACTCCAACCTAACCAAATCCAGAAAAGAGGCTGCTCAAGAGAACTTTTAGACAGCAATGGTTTCGATCGAGTTATCCGAATATTGTAACTATTTTTCCCGACCAATCGAAACATATAATCATTAACATGTACATATATTGCAGGACATGTTGCCGCAGAAATTTTTGAATTAAAATTTTTTCTTTTGTTTTTTGTCTCCTCAGTCCACAAATTTTTGAGCGAACGTATTTTCGTCTACATAGAGAGCTTAGGCTGAAACTTAGAAAGGAGAGGCGGCAGGCTTTGGCGTTCTTGTGGACACACCAAGATCACGATAAACGTCAATCATACGTTTTTTTCAAAAGTAATTAGAAAAATTCACGAAAGGGGTGAGGGAGCCAAAGCCCCCTGAGCATCTGCCATAACTACGCTTCTGCTTAGAATTCCAAGGACATTATTACGTAAAAGCAAAATAATGCAGTAACAATAGTCTAAAGATGTAATTTGTGAGCCTAAAAGCACACAATGAATATTAAGCATAACAGAGCTGTGTGTGGTGAATTTACTCTGTGGTGAAATCTGTTACTAGAATCATTCGAAAAGTTCATACACGCACAAGAAGATAAAAGATTTAGTAGATAACTGAACCTAGTTTGAAATTTCCGAAGGTCAGATTGCAGTGCACTAAGTCTAAAGTTTTGACTGTTATCACTTTAATTGTGAATAAAGTGGTTTCAAATAAAGACATGTCAAATAGATTGGGAATATTTTCATATTTAAGGTTCGTATGCTCAAAAAGTGAAGACTAATTTTCAGTTTGAACTTTGTTACAAGTAGTAAGCATATGAACTGTTAATGTGCTCTCCCGGTCAGCTCATATACCAATTTATGCCAAAACAAAAGTTACTAACAAATTGCTCTAAATAGCATTATGTATCGTGTATTTTTAGTATGAAACTAGTACGTCCAAGTAATGTGAGTGCAAAAACAGCAACAAATTGCAATGCTGTGTCGCCCCCTTGTTAAACAAGTAGGGGCACTCAGACAAACAACAATAATGGCAAAATAAAATTGATACATGAGTCAAAACATGTCATTAATTTCAGCTGAGTTGATTAAGTGGCGCATTGCTTGACGCAGTGGGACCAACAACAACCAAACGGACCCTGTGCCATGTGGGATTGACGCTTGGTCAACTGACTGTATGTATACTCGTATGCATGTAATGTGTGTGTGCGCGAGCATTCCATTTTTAGAAATTGTAAAAAGAAAAAATAAAGAAACAACACTATGGACTTTTCTTCATATTTTTGCAAATATAATTGCTGCATGTTGCCATTGCTATTGCTGCATGTTGCAACACCGCATGGGGGAGTTAGCAACATGCAGTGCAAAAATGAGCGAAGATCAAATTGCAACATAGTGTAGTAGTAGTCGCATATGCGTGCACAACGAGTGCTATGAGTTAGTTAAGCGGTCCAGCATCCAGGGTCTGAATCATATCGACAACGATCTGCTACACAAAAACCAACAGAAGGTGTTGCCCGTCACTTAATGGGTGGTTTTCTGTGCAAATATTCGCAAAATGCCTGGTGCAATATTTATTACTGATTTTTTTCTATACTTTATTCTTTAGCTTCTATACTTAAGGCATAACCAGATGCTGAGCACAGTGATTTGGTATTGATTGGAAACAGACAAGAGTGCAGATTTTAAAATGAAATCTACAGGTCCAGCCTTCATCAAAAGTAGATCTCTAAAAGATCTCTAACGAACTAAAAATTAAAAAACAAAAGTGCAAAGTGAATTAGGCGATACATCTCCCTTAGTTCTATGAAAACAGAAATAACTTTCGTCAAATACTGCGTTGCAACTTTAAGTGAAATAAACGTAGCAAAATGAGTTATACTATTATTTTGGCACACAGAACCATTGTGCGCCGCAAAAGAGAGTGCTGGAATATGTTTCGGGTACAAAGGCATTTTCATCATAAGAAGTAAGTTGCATCCATCTGAGTGTTTCTAGGTCAAATTCGCATACACAAAGCTATAAGACACTCCTCAAAAGGACTTGTGAGAAAAATCGGAAGATTGTAGAATCTGAAAGTACTTAAAAAGCTGATGAATCACACATTTCATTTTGACATTTAAGCGATTTCCTTAAAGGACTAAAGCCACATAAGTTAAAAAAACAAACAAACGCTCAAAATTTCTATATGATCAATTCTACGAGAGAACGAACCAACATTCAGGTTGCAAATTAGTCGCGTTTTCTAAAAAGCTTTTGAGACCTGATTAAAACCTGCATATCCAAAAAACAAAAATGTTTTATGTAATTGGCCAACAGAAGTCAAAGTTATGAGCATTTCGCTGAACCCGTCTTTTTTTTTAGAAGCTCGAAAATACGAAAAACCCGTCATCATCTATATGGCCCACAGGTGAAGAAAATTGCTTTTGGGAAAAATTAAAAATACGTTTCTACTCAAATAGAGTAAAGTACAATTTCATAAAGTTTCAGTGCGATCGGTGACTTTCTACCAGAAAGTTGGGTCGCTCTCAGGTGAAATTGGTCATATGCATGAATCGCTTTTTAGAAGGTGGTGGTATAGGTCCATTCAAGGAGCAAAAATAATGTCAAAATATGAATAAAAAAAAACTAAAAACTAGTTTGGCCTGGCCAAACATTAAATATTCTGCACTGCACTATTTTAAAAATTTTGCTCATATGGGAGGTGCCATGCCCTCTGGTTCGAGTTCACCCAGTTTTAGCTCAGAGCTTGCATTTATAGTTTTTAGCGTCTGAGTAAAATGTAGTTCGATTATCTTAAAAAATGTTTTTAGTATAGCGATTTGAAGCTTTTGCTTGTATGGGAGGTGACACGCCCTCTTGCCCGAGTTTGTCAAGTTTTTGCTTAGAGCATGCATTTATAGTCCTTAGTGTTTGAGTGAAATTAAGTTGGACTGTCTCAAAAAACTCTTTCAGTATAGCATTTTGAAACTTTTGCTTATATGGGAGGTGCCAGGCCCTCGAGTTCGCCTAGTTTTTGCGCAGAGCTTGCGCTTATTGTCCTTAGTATCTATGTGTGTATTGGTCGCATTTTTGTCAAACTCTCATTTGCCCGCAAAATACTGTATTTTGTGGTCATTTGTCCCATGGAGTTGCTGTTTGAATCTGATGCTGATAGTGAGCTGTAACATAACCAAATGGGAATTAGAAATTCGTAGAAGTCATGTTGATCGTGATGTATGTTGCAAATAGTCAGGCATTAACTTTTTTCTTTCTTTGTGTTTTGTTGCTATTTTGTACTCTTTTGAACAAAAGGTGTCGTTAGTCTGTTGTTTTTGTTGCTCAGTGCTGTGTTGCACACAGTTGGTGGCTGTCTCGTTGTGTAAACAAGATGCATGCGCAATCCTTATAATTCAATTAAGTTTAAAGTTTCCCTTGAGTAACCATAAAATTAAATTGTAATTTTGAAAAGGAGTTGCAAAGAAATTGTTATATCATACCATCATACACCATATATACTTGAGACCATAGCAAAAATGTTGCTTCTGAAGGTACACAATTGAATGTACATTTTGCGTTTTTATATTTTTACTACGTAGATAGAAGTTAAGTTTGCCAGAAGTTGCCTTCCCAATTCATGCTTAAGAAAAATAGTGTACGACAGTACAGCTTTGTCAAAGTAAGAATTTCATTTCTGATCGATGACACGTACACCTTCCATAGAGCTTGAAATTTGAAATCGCCATTGCTTCGGAAATATTACAAGTACAACAATAATATTTGATATCTGTGGTATAATCGGTAAACTGTCTGCCAGTTTGAATCCTCCAATTTGTTTTCAAAAAAGTTTATGTCGAGTTTTGGAATCAGCGGCCTTAAAAACACCGCTAGCTTTGATTTTGTTGTGTTATTATCATTTTTTAAGAAAGTTGTCTGCCATTTAGTTTTTAAAAAAATTGGATTCTGAATTCGGAATTAGTCTTCACCAAACCCCCCACCAGAAACAATGTAGTCGTGATATCAGTTTTTGAGAAAATTGTCCGCCATTTCGTTTCCCCCATTTTGTTTTCAAAAAAGTTTATATCGAATTTTGGTATCAACGGTCTCAAAAACCCCTCCAGCTACGATTTTGTTATTATCATTTTTTTTTATGAGAATTGTCTGCCATTTTTAATGCGCCATTTTGTTTTCAAAAAAGTTGATCCTGAATTCAGAATCAGCTACCTCAAAAACCTTTTAGCCACAATTTTTTTAAAAAATTTGGTCCCGAATTTGGAATTAATCCCCTCCAAAACCGCCTCAGCCACAATTTTTTCATGATATAATCATTTTTTGAGAAAATTTTCCAGTATTTTGAATTCGCCATTTTGTTTTCAAATTGTTGATGTCAAATTTTTTTAAGAAAAATGTCCGCCATTTTGTTTTCAAAAAATTTGATTCCGAATTCAGAATTAGTCCCCTCCAAAACCTCCCCCAGCCACAATTTTGTCATGATATAATAATTTTTTAAGAAAATTGTTCTCCATTTTGATTTTTAAAAAATGGTTCCCAGATTTGAAACTAGTTACTCCAAAAAACATAAAATCTGGTATTGTTTTTTTATAAAAAATAATCACAAAGACTTTTGACCAGCTAAAATAGCACGCTACACCACTGTGTGGCGCCGTCTAGCTGAAAAACTTTAAGCTTTGGAAAGATAACCTGCAAGCAGAAAATGCAGCGAAGTACATGTTCTAGAGTTTTTGGGGAGCACAGTCTCTCAGACTCTAAAAAACTGTTCTTGACTAGAATTAAAAAGTTTCTCTTCTTCCAGGATGCAGTTCGTGGAGAAACCAGTAACCGATTTTGACGTTTTTGAGCTTCAGAATTTCGCTATTTATCACTTTTTTGGATGCAAGGTACACTGTACGACAAAAATACTCAAAATCATATCTTTACAAAAATCTTAGTATGTATGCTATAACTTTCATATCACGCTCAAATTTCAAACGATCTCTATACAAACTATCAAAGTGACGGAAAAAGTTGCTTACCTTTTATTTTAAGATTATAATTTCATATAAGTATTATCTGCAAAGAAAATAAAGAGAAAATGTGATTATTAATTTAGTTTTATAATTTTTCTTTTTAATTTTATAGATCGTCGGGTTAAAACTACAACTAGACATTTACATGTACTGACATTTTGAGTTAAGTATACAAAAGCATGAAGAAAAAACGGATCTATGCCCCAGTCTAGTCGGTTTTTTGATATGTAGGCCTCATCCAATTTTACATAAAGAATAAAATGTAGAAAACTGCAAAAACCCATACAAAAAACGAAATTAAAAAAACTTAAAACGCTTTTTTCTCAAAACATGAAAAATGTAGATGTCTAGTTGTAGTTTTAACCCGTCGAGATGACTACTTCGAAAATTTGCTTCAGTAAGCATTTCTACGTTTATATAATTCAAAATTGATTCTATTCAACTCAAATCTGTCCGAAAACACTTTGCATAAGATTAACCTTCAAAAGGAAGGGAAACACTTGCGCATGCGCAGCACGACATTCAATACGTAGAAATTCAAAATATGTCAAGCCAAGAACATTTAACAAGTAAAGGGTTTATTTGAAAAGAAGGGTTACCGTTTACTTTTGAAAAGCCATGTCAATACGATTTGACCTTTTTTATTGCATGTACGGGCAGTCGTTCGTCATTGTGCTGAAAAAGTCAAAAAGTAATTTAAAACGTAAACATAAATGTGAGTGCATTTACTCTACAAAAAGA
Source organism: Calliopum simillimum (assembly GCA_951812925.1). NCBI lineage: Eukaryota > Metazoa > Arthropoda > Insecta > Diptera > Lauxaniidae > Calliopum > Calliopum simillimum. The sequence goes on along the minus strand of OX638371.1, from coordinate 15,961,626 downwards.
TGAGAGTTGCTGAAAAATTTATGATGCCTTTTGACGACGCAAGTGTGAAGTGATGAAGACTAACGACAAATGTTAGCCTTGACGCAGTGGATAATTTTCTGGAAATTATTTTGGAGTTAAAATGTCATTGAAAGTAGTCTGGCCGGGTTTTTTTGTTTAAGCTGTATGTTGAAAAATTGTTAAAACCAGATCATGTACATGGGTGATCCTTCGAAAAATGTACCATTCAATGTTCCGGGGGTCAAAATCATGTTAAAATTTAAAATTTGGTATTTTAACTATTGCATACAGATACTTAACCAGAGCTTCTATACGAATAGCTTTTGAAAAAAAAAAAAGAAAAAAAACATAGTTTTTTATATTTTACTATGAAATTATAACATAAGGTGTTAAAAAGTCATTCTCCCTGCTACCTCTAACCCTTTCTTAGTTCTTGTCCGTTTCGCACAATACGTAATTTTCTTAAAAAAAGCTTATACGATTTTGTTTGTATATATATTTCCGCTACTGTTTTTCTGTGTTAACTCTTTGAAAACTTTTTTTTTATACAGAATTGACACACATAGAATTTGGTCTCACATTTCAGACTATCTCCACTCAGTTTTTCTTATTCTAACTGTAAGTTTCTTAAATATTGAGAAAACAGAGAACTGAAAGTAAAGAGAGAAAGGAGAGTGAGTGCATATTCAGCTCAGTCAGTTTTTGGCTTTATAATATTGAGTGTACGTGTTTTTTTTAAAAAGTTTAAAATTTTTAAAGAATGCAAGTGTGCATCATTCTCCTTATAAGCTTTTTTATATTACTAAACATATTATTTTATCTGTATATAATTAAAACAATTAAAGGGGCTATCCAGCAGTTTCGTCTTCTTTCAAAATAATTGCTGTTTACATTGTTATATTACTGTTAATGCATTTTGTCATTCTCCGTTTAATCATTCTCCGTCTTTAGTGGTTTGAGTTTACCTACCGTTCATTGAATTGGTGTTAATCATTGTTGGTAGCTAATAAAACAATTAAAAACTATTTTTCGTCGTTTTTTTGCAACATTTTGTCATTCTCCGATTGTTAACCCTCCAGCTGGTTTTTTGTTGGTTTTGCTTAAACTATTTGTTTAAAAAATAAAAATTAAAACTTAGTCTTAAGCACCTAAATAAACTTCTCAAAAATTCATCGTAAATTTTTTGGGTTGCCACCTTGTTATTTTTGAAAATCTTATAAATATAATTCTTACTTTTGTTGAATAATTTATATTTTTGGTCTCAGAAACGCTTAAATAAACTTAAATAAAATTGTACAAAACTTTCAGTGTTGCCACCCGAGTTTTTAGTCTTGTTAATTTTACTTAAATCATTTATTAAAAAAATAAAAATTTGTCTTAAATAAACTTTTCAAAAATCCAAAACAAAATTTTTAGGGTTGCCACCCGATAATTTTCGAAAATCTTATTTAACTCTTTTGTTTTTTGACAAAATTGTAATTTTTGGCTTCAGAACCGCTCAGATAAACTTTTCTGAAATTTTTTTTTGTTTTTTAGTTCTGTTAGTTTTGCTTAAACTAAATTTCGGTTCGATGAGTTTTTAAAGATTTCAGCGTCGATCAAAACTAATATTTTTTAGTGTGTTATTATAATGGCGAACGTTAAAAAAAGAAGATTTAAAATAAATTTTTGAAAGCAACCATCTGCCAACACTAAAAATTAATGGTTGTTTTTTCTAAAGAGTTTATTTAAGCGGTTTGAGACCAATATTTCATTTTAATTTTTTAAAGTTATTGTTTAAACGAAACTTAAAAAAAACATATGGCAACCCTGAAAGTTTATATTCATATTTTTAATATGTTCCAAAAGTCATTATATTCTATATATAATCCATTCAAGTAATAAAAAAATATAAGAAAATTGGTGGGGACAAAAAGACATGTTTTGGTACATTTTTCGGAGACATACCCACCCACATATAGTCATGCAGACAATCTTCCATCTCATACTGTTTGTTTTGCACATCTAGAGTCTTAACTCCACAGGATAGACTATTGAGCATAAACTGATGGTCTATCTTTGTTACGCTAAGTTTAGCCCATTTCTCAGTATGTGAAGGTTGCTTCAAGTAAAAAACACAAAAAAAAAAAAAACCAATCAAATAACAAAAAATATTTTTTCTGATTGTTGTAATTCCGCGAAATTTGTAAAATATCGAAATATTTTGGTTGTTGTAGGCGAGCCACTTTTGTTCAACGCTGACACTCTTGGTAGAAACGTCACGTCTCATTTGAAACGGACCTGACCCGGTTGAGCGCGTGTGCACGTGGGAAAGGGATTTATATCAATGTTACTCTAATTAAATAGATTATCATGCTGTATAGTAATTGTCAATATTAATTAATTTTAGTTTCATCTGGCCACAATTGACTTTCTAAAGTTCTTATAAAAGTTTTGATAACACAGGACCACAAAAAAAAAAAAGTCTTGTCGCAGAAAGTGGAGATACCATACGGTATGGTTTTTTGAATGTGCTAAAAACGAATCCGAGGACAGAATTAAGCCATCACCCTCAGATATTGAGATATCTTTGCTTAAAGTTGCAGAAAGCGCTGTTTTCAGGGTTATGGTGCAGTTCCAGGAAATGTGGTAGTTCCATTTTTTCAATGACATCGAAAAGCCACAATCTTCCTTATAAAACTATGCCTTCAAACTTTTCCGATTGGACTCTTACTTTCAGAGTTATCTAACTTTGAAGTAAAGGATTATCATTTTTATATGTTAAATGGATTTTACGCTACAAATATAATGTAGTGCTTTGTATGGGGGTTGAGATACGTTTATTTCAAACGGTGATATCTCGGGAAGTAAAAGTCCAATCAGGAAGATTATGGCTATTCGATTCCATTGAAAATATGGAACACTACATCGTTTCCTGAAACTGCACCATAAGCCTGAAAAGAGAGCTTCCTGCAACTTCAAGCAAGGATATCTCAAAATCTGAGGGTGATGGGTAAATTCTGACCTCGGATTCGTTTTTAACACATTGAAAACCATACCGAATGGTACCTCAACTTTCTGCTACGGGACTTTTTTTTTGTGGTCCTGTGTAATAAATATTACATGTGGACTGGATTGGATGAATTAAATTTTCGCATTTAATTTAGTTCACAACATTGGATACGATATTGATTCAAACAGAGTATTGGGACCGTATTAAGTTTTTTGTTAGCATCAGATAATGATGATGAACTGATGAGATGAGTATATAATGGAATTCCTGATACAGATCTTATCAGAGTCCGAAATACCCCCTCTCCAAAAACTATTGTATCTATGTCCGTGACATATTGAATTTTAACCCTTTCATGCCCGAATTAATTAAGGGGAACTTAACATTTTTTTGAGGCCATACAGTTGAAAATATAGACCTAATGAACATATAGTATTAATTTCAAGGTCCTGTATATCCTAGTTTGGTCTCTGGAAGATGTTGCCTACAGGCAACATTGGGCATTGCTGGTAAACTTTGTAAAATAAAATTAATGAACAATACAGTTTTAATATTGAATTTGAATGGACATTTGTTTCGAATTTGATACCCATTTTCTTCAATATATAGTCTGCTGAAGTCTCAATGGGCTTGCAGGGTCCATAGTGTAAAATTATAATAGAAGTTGGAGGGGTTTTAGCTGGAGCAAGTGGCAAATTTGCGCTCTAATGTGTAGCTGCTGTTCTATTTGCAGTGTTGCAGTAGTTCATCAGCTATATCTAACTAAAAGTTCCTATTTTGTGGTAGAGAAGCTATCTACTTCTGCCTCATTTATGCACCATCCAAAACTCTGAATTACACTTAAAATAGATCTGAAGACGAAACAGCGAAATTTATAGCACTTGAGTGGTATCCACAAGGCAGCTTCAGCAGTTGTAAATCAAAAGTCAACTGGAAAAGGTCTTTGGAGAAGGAACTCCAACGAAAGTGTCTTGGAAAGAGATAAAAGTCATTACACAATGCCCTTATACTCAAGTATGAGTTAGAGATAAAATACATACAATATATTTATGCACCAAAATACTATGCGCAGATACCATTTCTTGGAACGATGGTTAATCGCATATAGTTCCACCAACATATCGGAAAGATCAACACCTCCCATGTGCTCATTGAAGCTATCGATAGCTGAACGAGGATTACCCAAAAGCTTTAAAGTGCGATCCTCGCCCTTTTAAGCTACATAACTCCTTTTCTTGACACAAAAACAGTTTCATAGGCGATTATTACGAGTTGTTCCTACTCTTAAGCAGTCCTGTGCACACGGAGGTTTTGGAGGTTCATCCCCCAGGAAGAATTTTTACCCATTTAAAACGGCACAAGCTTAGTGTTCGCTATAGTCCTCCTTCGTTTTTTTTTTGTATGCAAACCCCTCCCCCCAAGACCAAAGTCTGTACACGGCAGTGCTCCTCAGAAACGATCATTAGAAGTAAAACCATTATCGAAATATACTTTAAAATATTAATTTTTGGAAAGGTTGGAGGTCGAATGTAGGACAATGCCTGAATATATTCCTAGTCCAAGAGATTCATATGGTTCCTCTCAAACTTACCAAAGTTGATTTTACCAAAAATCTCGTTTTCTATTTTTTGTTCAATTTCGTTTTCCATGTCTTTGTGAGTATGCTCTCCAGAAAATTCACTTCAATATTTTCACCTCTGTTATGGGATTGTTTTGGGTTTCATTCAATGTCATTCTGAAGATATACTTTATTTTGCTTTTTTCTGGTCCACTCTCCACCAGAGAAGTTTTCCCAATCAAACTAACATATTTTTATGATTTTTAGCCATGGAAACGATACCTAATGCAAAAGATAAAAATATTCGAAACATATCCATTAGTGCCCAAAGTTGCCCAGAGGCAACATTGACTTCAGAAAATTACTGAGGAACACCTATGACCTCTTTTTTGTGCAATTATTTTGTTTTTCTGATTCTACATGTTTTTAGTTATTTTATGTCCTTTTTGATCCAAATTGATATATATATTGATTTTTAATTATCTGAAATATGCATCCACTTTTTGCATAATTTTTTCTCGAACGTATGGACATAGCAAAGAACATAATTCAAATGATAACTATTGATGTTTATGAAGTTAAATCTATTAATAAGCAAGCGGCATATATCAAGCTATTGAACAAAATTCGTAATTGGCGAAAAAATTAGAAAATAACGGAGATTTCAGCGTAAATATACAATGTTGCCTATAGGCAACAGTGGGCATGAAAGGGTTAAGTAGCAACATATTTTTGATTAATATAGTTTTAGGCACTTCTTTTGGACCAAAAAGACATACACAAATTGCATTATATAATCATTCAAAAGCGCAGAGAAATTGAAAAAAAAAAACACACACGACACTGACAACAATCAGCAATATTGGCAGGTATTGACAATCAAAGTTGTTAAAGTACTCGGTAGGTAAAAAAATACCTATTCTATGATTTGCAAACAAAATAGCAATTTATTTCATATCAAAGCATTGCATTATCGTATGTTTTTTATTTTCTTGTAAAACAACTTGTCATTTAAAGTAACTTTGATAGACATGCACTTACAGCAACAGCAACAACAACATAATAAAATTGCATTACACTAACAACAACAATGAAGAGTTAAGGAAATTATTAACTTATCATATACAAGCAATCATTATTACTACCAAGGAATATAAATAAAATATTTGCATTGATCAAATGCAATGTCAATTTCCTACACTACTAATACAGCTACTACTTTTTTTTCTATTCAATAATTTATGAAATTTCAATTTGTTTAGTTTTTCTACTTTTTTTATATGGACATTTGTTGTTGGTCAAAAATTTCTCAAGTGAGCCACCTACGAAACTAAACGTAAAACTGGCTATCGAAAAGATGATGTTTTGAAGCAACTAGTAATTACTTATGTTGTGCAAAATTTTTTTCTAAGGCAATAGAATGTTATTTCTCTGCCTCTGAGAAAATTATAAAAAATATGTGCGTGTTCTCCACATGTCTAGGAACTATATTCCAGAAAAAAATTTGAGTAATCGATATTGGTTCAGAAATTGTTAACAATATAGTGATGCCGAGCAAAACTTTTTTCAGCAGTAAAGAAAAACAAGACATCTTACGAAAACAGTGAACAAGGCATAAAATGCTTAGAATAGTCTAAGGAATACGTGTGAGTTTTTTGTGAATTTTTTGGAACGTATTTTTTTTTTCGGACCAATTTTTGAAAAATTATAAAATATCTCTGAAAATTTATAAAAAAAAAAGGCACACGCATTCTTTAGACGATTCTAAGTATGTCATGCCATACACAATTTTTTTGTAAAATGCTTTGTTTTTCTTTACTACTGAAAAAAGTTTTGCACGGCACACTATATTGTTAATAACTTTTGAACCAATATCGATTACTCCAATTTTTTTCTGGAATATAGTTCCTAGACATGTGTAGAGCGCACACATATTTTTTATAATTTTTGCAGAAGCGGAGAAATCGCCTAATTTTTATTTTTTTGAAATAGGGATTTTCAATAATTAATTTCAAAATTTTGGTCCCAAAAAAAAAAAATATTTTTTTTAGTATTTACTGGTTGCTTTAAAAAATAATTTATCTTGAAAGCATTTTTTATGTTTAAATTTGGTGGCTCACTTGAGAAATTTTTGGCCTCTGATGTTAGTGCAATTTTGTGGTTTTGCAAGTTGATTGAACTGCAATTTTCAATTGCAGTCGCAATTGCAAGCGCAATTTTACAGACGACTCTGCAAACATACCATGCCATGCCATGCCATGCAATACTATTAAATAATCGATTTGATAATTTCAATGTAGAGCCTGATGCGGCAACTTTGGAGGAAACAGTTCATTACATATCAAATCTATTCATTGCAGTATTTGTCAAATTTTGAAAATTTATTTTAAATTAATTTTTGTGTTCTATATAATTTGGCGGTACCTACATGCAACCGATGTATCCGAATTTATGGCATTTTGTAGAGTTTTGTTATTGTTTGGATTTTTTTCTTAACTACTAATGTGTCCTAATATTATTTTGTTCCTTCAATGGCATTAAGCTGAAAACCATTTAATGTTTTCATAGACTAAACAAAAGGTTTATTTTATATTTCTGTTTTGCTGGCAACTATGAAATGTGACACATTTGGCAAGAGGAAGCTTCAATCTACTTTTTGTTTCTTTCTTATAAAAGTAACAATTTCGTAAGCATTTTTTTTTTCCAGAAGTTTGAGTTAGTCATATGCAACCGTGTTATACCCCTATGTAGAAGTTATAATAAGAAAGGAAGAAACTGGCCTTTTTAGGTACTTGAGGATTTGATATAAAGATTTTTATTATATATATTTAGCCCGGTAGGAAATAGGTTTGATTTTATAAAATAAAATTGTACACCTCACTTGTAGGTAGAAGTTATTCGAGAAATTATTACCGATCAAAAACGGTACTGAGCGGAAATTCACTACCTACACTCAGGGAAATATTGGTTTGTAAAATCAACTACTTAACTGTTGATTCAATGTCAAAAATTAGTTGTGAAGTTCAACGAAAATACGACAATGTGAGGTGCACGGTTAGGTCTTGTTTTTCTTTTCAAGCATTCTAACCATGTAGTACGTCACGAAAAAATGTGAATAAGAACAAGTGTGTCGCAATATTTGTAAGGTTCAACGAAAACGTGTGCGTCTGTGGTGCCGAAAAAAAAGTAAAATGGATAATACCTAACCTAACTTCAGGAAATTTTAAAAGCATTATATAGTATTATAGAATAAAATCAGAACAAATAAAAATGCATTTGAACCCAACACGAATGTTTTTTAAATCAAAAGAAAATTTTCTTTGAATCAACCTAAAATGTTTGTTAAATCAAAAGAAAATATTATTTGATTTGAATACTAATCACATTCAATTTAATATGTTCAAATCAATAGTTTTTCACAGTCAATTCAAATAACTAGAGTTCGCCTTGTGGCCGAAATTCGACCATTTCGATTTGACCATAAAATAAAGGAAAAAGTTTTTGTACACTTCCTTGGTCGATAAAACACAAAAAGCTTGTAATATTCTTCCTTAGGGTTCGGGTTATCTGCATCAGTGCAGCAGCTAAGTTGCAATATCGTACTTTCCATTTAGAGGCGTGTAGCTCCTACTAAAGAGCAAACAGTTTTTGATATCTTTCTATACCAAAATTCATAAAAATCAATCATGCTATATAGTGCTAACTCTATATCGTTACTAAATTTCATAAAAATCGTATGCAGTATTTTCGCCATGAGAGCGTTTTTTTCATTAAGGGGCGTGGCACTGCCCACTGAAAACATAATGTTCACATTATCGTTTCTCAGTGCTAACCCTATCTCCATACTAAATTTCATTAAAATCGATGTATCGGTTTAGCCGTGAGGGCGTTTTTTCCATTTAAGGGCGTGGCACCGCCCACTTAAAAAATATATAGTCCTATGCACTGCTCATGCTATCGTGCTATTTGGTGCTTACTCTATAACTATACCAAATTTCATAAAAATAGTATGCAGTATTTTCGCCGTGAGAGCGTTTTTTCCATTAAGGGGCGTGGCACTGCCTACTGAAAACATAATGGTCATGTTATCGTTTTTTAGTGCCAATCCTATCTCCATACCAAATTTCGTTAAAATCGATGCAGCGGTTTAGCTGTAAGAGCGTTTTTTTCATTTAGGGGCGTGGCACCGCCCACTTAAAAAAAATATAGTCCTATGCACTGCTCCTCCTCACATCCTTTCCAACAAAAAAAAATCTAGCAAATTGGTTGAGATTTAGGTATAGAAACAGGGACTGAACCGATTTCGTTTGTCTGTTTATACATAGATTTCGCTTTCGGAGCTTAATTGTTGCTGATATCCATTGAATCAACAGTGAAAGTTGTCGTTTTTTCCCTGAGTGTATTTTTACGGAAAGTCATGTTTGCACTTAGACATATCTTCGTGCCAATTGTAAATTATTGAATTTGCAAAATCATGTTTCATTTGTTTATGAAAAACTATATTACTTATTATTGTTTTTTCGTGAAAATCATGGTTTTTAAGTTATTCTTAAAAAAAATTAGAGATTCGAAAAACAAAAATGGTTTTCGAAGAATATCTCCAAAACCGTGTGTCTTGTAACGGGATCTGTTTTCTGGAGAATTATAAGATCTACAAAAAATTAGCAATATGTGTACACTAGGGTGTCTCTTATTTGGGAAAAGTCAATATTTTATGTCGCGCTCCCCCAGAATCGAAAGACTTTGAGAAAAAAATTAGATCCCCCAAAGGACAGGTTTTTTTAAACGAATTAACCTGTGCCACGAAGACATTCAAATTTAAATGAAAATTAACATAGATTTTATATACTTCTTGTTTTAACTTGCTGGGAATCGCGTTGCCTGAAATATTTTTCGCCATCAAATGTGTATCTTATTGTTTTCGGGTCGCTGAACACGATACAAGTGTCAAAATTAAATTTTGACAGCTGTCAACGGCTACACGTGTCGACACAAGCTACCGGTTTAACCTCCATTTCTCGGTGTTTTGATTTGAAATCAGCTGTCAAAATTTAATTTTGACACTTGTATCGTGTTTAGCGACCCGAAAACAATAAGATACACATTTGATGGCGAAAAATATTTCAGGCAACGCGATTCCCAGCAAGTTAAAACAAGAAGTATATAAAATCTATGTTAATTTTCATTTAAATTTGAATGTCTTCGTGGCACAGGTTAATTGGTTTAAAAAAACCTGTCCTTTGGGGGATCTCATTTTTTTCTCAAAGTCTTTCGATTCTGGGGGAGCGCGACATAAAATTTTGACTTTCCCAAATACACATAGCAGCTACTGTTGAGAAGATATAACAAAAAAATAAATTTCAAATGGCGAAAAACCGGTTTTTATTGAATACATCCTACACGGTAGTAAATTTTGGTTTAATTTTTCAATTTAAAAAGTTCGTATATTTATCCAACTTAATTCGGTTACCTTTCAACTTAAGAGTTGAAATTAGTGTCAACTCTGTGGGTTGATTTTCTTTACTTAAAAAGTTGAAAGAGGTCAACTAAAAGGTTAAAAATTTTGTACTAAAAAAGTTAAAAACTGTCAACCCTATACGATGAAAAAATGTACTTAATGAGCTAAGAATTTTTTTTTATCAAAACCGATGTAAGACCGTACTTTTCGAACCAGTCACGCATGTAAAAATTAAATATATGAATTGGTATGCGTTAGGAGTTGTGAACAACTTTCAAGCATACTATATATATTAACTCTTAAATATAGACTGGTTGCAGATCACAGTGACATGAAATTACAGCAAAAGCAAAAATTTCATGGCATCAACTGCGCAAAGTTGAAAAAATCAAAAAATAAGTTGAATTACTTAAGAATTTGCTTGTTCTTCTCAAAATTTTGTATCAACAAAAGGGTGTCAACTCCAAAAAGTTTAAAAACTCAACTAAAAAAGTTGATTTTCATAACAAATTCAATTTTCAACCCTAAAATTTCGTAAAAAGTTGAAAATTTAAACCCATATTTATAACCGTGTAAGCGCTGACATTAATATGTAATATATTGCATATTCATTGTAGACCTTTTAATTCTACACAAAAAAGCTATTATTACTTATTATCGTTTGACCCACTGTTTCTCTCAAAGACCAGTAATTATGAAATCATAAGTTGTATTCCTTGTTAAAGAGTAATCGTAATTTTAAATGGATACATAAATGTTTACAACTTTTTAAATTAGCTTATCTCCTAAACTACAAATTATACGAAAACAATTCTTTCATATTTTTGTAGGAAATTTCCCGAGTTACAAAATTGTAGACCAAAACTTTTCTACTGAAGTAAGCGTTAGCGAGGTATTTGTAAAAAACTGATTTTCGTAACCTTCTAGCCTGAATAACTTTTTTTCCGCACAATAGTTTGTAATGGACTTTTCACACTATATTTATCATGTTAAATAAAGATAATTCCGGTGAAAAAAATTCACTCGGAGTTATTCCGCAGAAAAATTCTAATTTTCCTGGGCTATCATGGAGAGCTTAACAAGAAAGATTTTGCATATTGACATGTTGTATTGACATAATGTTATAATGATTTAAAGATATAATGATATAATAAAAATAATGATATAATGATTTATTGATATAAAAATTTATTGACCCATTGACATATTGAAACATTGATGTAAGGATTTTATGATATATTTATTGGAAAGTAATGTTTTTATGTATTGACATAATAATGTATTGATAAAGTGGTAAATTGGAATAGTGATATACATGTTGATATCATACATATTGATGTATTGATACATATATTAATACATTGGTATCTTGACATACTAGTTTATTTCTGTATTAATGTATGGATATTGTGATACATTGATATGTTGCTATGTTCCTATACAAATTAATATACATATTATGTATCGCTTCCGAAGATATTCTTCAAAACTGGCATTTCAAAAACTGTAGGGTATAAAATAAAATTTAAGTGTCCAACCACAGACTCTTAATCTTCACAATATAACACACTGTTGGTACAAGTACACTATACATCTGTTAGTTGTTGTTGTTGTTTTGTTGCCAACCTATGGTTTTTGTTAAAATTTTGACCTGCTACATATTGCACATTGTTTCTAAGGCCTTCGTATACCAAAAATTTCCTTTTGTTTAGATTCTATTTCTTTTCATTAATGTGCGACAGTTTCCGTTTTTTTTTTCTCTTTTTAAATTTGATTTGTTGGCATTAAATGTCAGCTGTCCTTTTTTGTTTTTGTTAGTCCGTTAATTTGCCTGTGCTTCTTTCTTAAAGGCGACATTTTGCACTTTGCCCGAAATGAGCAGGGTACCTATTCTGCGGCAATTTGTTTTATTTTTCTTCTCCTTTGTTTGTAATAAATTATATTTTCTTGTTTATAATTTCACGCGCAATTAGTGCAGACAAAAGTCAGACCGACTTATCCGAATTAAACTAATTATTTTCACTAATGAAGTTTGTGATTGAGCGGAAAATTACAAAGGGAAAAGATTTTTTAGTTATGGTGCAATACTTGAATACACATTGTCAACAAAAGCATGGGAAGAAAAGGACTTACGATGATGAATAAAGAAAAAAAAATTAAAGCGAAAAACTTATGTAATAAGATAATCCTTTTTTTCTCCTTTCTGTTGCTCCCAGGGTAGGTCCATGGTGAAATTGTCTTTATTGAATGGGAAATCATGATACTTGAAACTCTTTTTCCAACAAAAACTTCACAGTGAAAAACGTTCCCTAAATGCCTTTTTTTAATTTTTGCAATATGTTAGCTCCTAAAACTCCTAATTAAAATGTCAATCACCGCTGTGTCATTGCGAATGGCAGGAAAAACGCCAACTACAACATCCGTTTCAGAGTGTAATTTCCGCCTTGAAAATTTGAAAAAAAACCAAAATCAAATGAAAAATTAAATAAATAAAAAATAATTTCCCACCCGCCGTACTATATTTTTGCGCTCATTTCATCATACGTACTCGTGTACTTGTGAAAATATTTGTGGTTTTTCACACAATTTATGAAGCGCAGAACATTTTCTCGCACATCACACTCACTTAGATGGCATTTGATAGTTTTCTTAAATGCTGCTGCTGCTGATGATGTTGCTGCCGATGCTTATTGCTGGCAATTCACTCCCAGCAAAAGAGCAGCAACCAGGCAGGATTTCCTTTAATGCAAAGTGTTGGTGCTGTGTTGCTGCTGCTGTTGCTGTGGTTAAGTGGTAAGGCCAATGAGTTGCTAAAAACAACTACAACTGCAAAAACTATCATCATTACAACAAAAACAGCAACAACATCCATTACAACGTAAGTACTGCATTACTGAAACAACAACAACAACAACATGAAGCCAATAAACACTTTTGCACAAATTGGTAAAATGATGAATGATTTGTTTGTTGCGCTACGCTCCAAGGAAAGAAAATCAATTGCGAACGCAAAAAGGCATTCAAATGGTAGGTTGCATGCATGTGCCTATTTCATGGAAGAATGAATTTTAATCATTTTATTTTACTTAACATTTATGATTTTATGTTGAATTGTCAAAGATGTTTGTGCTAAATGGTGGCTAAACAATAGGCCTGTTCTTTTTGACGCGTGTATACAATTATGTTAATCTTCAAATCGCTATAACTCAAAAACGGTGATTCGCTCGGTAAGAGTGAAAAAATGTTATTTTTCATTAAAACCCTGCAGTAAAATTATAAGAAAGTCTACAAAAAATACTAGTTCACGATTAGTACTAGCCCGTAATTAGTGAAAAAGGGATGCAGTGGGGGCCAGTTTGATAGCAGTTTGTAGTTGGTAGGGGCTTATAAAGTTTGAATCGTAATGAAAACAAAATACAATGCTCGTTTTACTTTTGAAATAATTTGTGTTTTGTGTCACTTGAATTGCCTGTCATAATAAATTTTTTTAATGCTGTTATGAATGTAATTTAACATTATTTAATTTATTTAAAGAAAATGTAAGCTCAAATAAAAAAAAAAAAAAAAAAAATATTACTATAGGTTGACTACACGACACCATTAGTTGAAGACTAGTTGTTAAAAGACTACTTCACACCACAACTAGCCCCGGACTATGTTAACATGATGCAGAAAGGTACAATTGAAATTTCGAAAGACATCAAAACGAAAAAAAGAACAGTTGCTTGTATGCAAAGGGATTGAGGTCGGACTAGTACTGGTTGGTAGAGGACTAGTTACTGAACTACACTTGAACTAGTCCATTTGCCTACAGGGAAACTTTAAGGGTGTGGGTTTTTAAAGTGTATTTGGTTATAGAGTTCAAAAGGATTTCGCAAACTTTTGGACCTTCAAAGTTGATATTTTATTTTTTTTCCTATTTTTTTACTTTGGCAGCCATTTTAGTACAAAAAATTTTCGTTAAATTTCCTTTAAAACAATAGTACATTTGTCATACCAATTTGTATACCCTACACCCAGGGTATATTCACTTTGTCCTTCCGTTTGTAACGCAGAGAAGGAGGCGTGGCAGATATAGAAAAGTATATATATTCTTGATCAGCGTCACCTCCTGAGTCGATAAAGCCATGCGGCTGGCAGGCAGGCTGGGTGGCTGGCTGGGTGGTTGGCTGGCTGGGTGGCTGGCTGTTTGTTGAAATACACTTTTTGGGAAAACTGAGCAAGATAATTCAGTGAAATTTGATACACTGCCTTTAAGGTCAAAGTTAGCTCGGGGGATTGAAAATGAGCGAAATCGGTCAACGGACACGCCTATCTCCCATACAAAAAATATATTCAAAATGCAATTTAAGCAGTATTTTTCACGACAATGCAACCAAAATTCGCATAAAGACTAAGAATTGTAAGCGCAAGCTCTGAGAAAAAACTGAACGAATTTGGACAAGAGGGCGTGGCACCTCCCATATAATCAAAAGCTTTAAAACGCTATACTGAAAGCGTTTTTTGAGATATTCGAACGAAATTCAACTCAGACACTAAAAATCATAAATAAAAGCTCTCAGCAAAAATTGGGTGAAATCGGACAATGGGGCGTGGTACCTCCCATATAACCAAAAGTCTGAAAAGGCTATACTGAAGGAGTTTTTTGAGATAATCCAACCAAACTTCACTCAAACATTTAAGACTATAAATGCACGCTCTAAGCTAAAACTAGACGAACTCGGATGAGAGGGCGTGGCACCTCCTATATAAGCAAAACCTGAAAACGTTTTTCACTCAGACACTAAAAACTATAAATGCAAGCTCTGGACAAAAACTGGGTGAACTCGGACAAGAGAGCGTAGCACCTCCCATAAAATTTTAAAAATACTGCAGTGTAGGGTATTTAATGTTTGGCCAGGCCAAATTGTACACCCTTACTAGTTTTAAATGAGTTCAGAAAAAAATACTTATTAAGAAGAGTTCATTTAAAGGATCAGTATATAAAGGGTAGCGCTCAGATCATATGAGCGAAACGCATGCGAGTAACCCGTGTGTTACATAGAAATGTATTTTTTCCAACCCCAAATTAAAAAGTTGGTATAACAAATGTAATACGAGGATTCCAAAAAAAAAAAAAAAAAAAATATAGAAAGGCAATGTAATAAGACCTTTTTCATCAAACTGGTCGTCAGAGTCAAAAATTAGAAAAAATAAATATATCAACTTTAAGGGTCCAGAACTTTGCGAAAGTCTTTTGAACTCTATAAACTAAAGACACTCATAAAAAGCTAATATAATTAGTTAAAAGTTTCTTATCGAAAAGTTTTCTCTAAAACGCTAGGGTGACCAAATAAATTTTTTTTCTAACACATCGCAGATAATCAGTTTTAATCCTATAACTTCTCAGGGGTACATTTTGGATCCACCTTCAGGTGCAATTTTTTGTTAGTCTAGGCCTTCTCTATCACTTCCCATATGCTTCGTACCTTATGCGATTCACCCTATATACGTGTTAAAAGAAACAGATAGATTTTTTACGTTACGGGGCCGTCCATATATTACGTAATGCGCCAGGGGATGGGGGAGACAGACGAATTGTAACGAAGTGTTACATTAGACGGTGCTCAAAATTCGTCGAAAATTGCTTTACGTAATATGTGATTGGCCCCTGAGAAGATATTCTATAACCTTAAGTTGTGTGTATTCTGAGCTGTAACTTTCTGAGCTAAAGTAACATTAAGCATAGCCGTGCTCTACTGCCTTGTGGATTCCACTCAAGACCCTGGCGACAAACTTCGCTGTGTGGTTTCCGGAGAGTGTGACCATTGATATCAATAGTAACAACTTAAATTTATTCAACAAAGTACATACATAGTTTAATGAAATAGTCCCTCTTCCGTTAACCGCAATCAAAACTTTGTTGTGCACGCAATTTCTTGTGGCTGGCTCATCAATTGCCATGGGTGTTAAGGGGTTAATTGAAATACAATTTTTTCTTCTTCTTCATTTCTGCTTTTTAAATTTTCACACAAATCTCAAATGCTACCACCAATCATGATAGAGTATTAGAGTATATGTATGTTTTTGAGCGCGCTATTTTTACCCCCTTTTTTGCCCGTGCCCCTAAACGAGAACGCAACTTAATGAAAATAAATTTCTTGATTTGCTCAAAGCATGTTGTGTTGTTGTTCGTCGTCGTTTAACGTAAAGCTGTGCGAATTGATTTCGATTTGGCTTTCAATTGCAGCAAACCAAACAAACATCCTCAGTGTGCACCACCATATTTTTCTCTCTCCCGACGACTTTTGCCCGTTTCTTTTAAAACACAAAAAAGTACAAAGTGTACAAAGTGGATGAATGCATGGGATGCAAATTGTGAAAAATTTATTTTATACAGCAAATAGTTGTACACATACATAGAATGCATTTAACGACAAAGGGAAAACGGGTAAAACAAAAGCGGGTAAAATTGCAAAAAAACGCAAAAAAGGGCGGCTTAAAAACGCTTCACTACATTCAAATAGTGCGCGCGCTCTTCGATTGAGATTTATTGCGGCGTGTTCTTACGTTTCATTTGATTTTGATTTCATCCCCACACTTTTTTGCGCCATTTTTTTGATTTACTTCAACGAACAGTGTTGTTCATTTGCCAGTTGCATGTTGTGCAGAAGTAGTGCTTTTTTTGAAAAAAAAAAAAAAAACTCTTAACAAAGTGCAACTTTGTTTTGTGCGCTTCTACACAAATTAGTTTTACGCTTTGATGTTGCCATTTGATGAAAATTTTACACTTAAATGATTTACGATATTGATGGTTAACTGGAATGACATTTAAAAAAAAAAAAAAATCAAAAAGAAATGGTACCTAATAGATTTTAATAAAATCACACACAACTTCAAAGAAAGTTTAATTACTTTTGATGAATTGTTTTCAAATATTAAATGCTAACAACGATTTAACCGATATCACTGTTCGACACAAAAAAAAACCCAGAAAATCCAAAAAATTCTTAAAGTAGACTTTAAAAAAAATACTCGTGTTTCGTGGTTTTTCTCCAGCACGTCACATTTTTTTTTCAGAAATTTAGAAAATTTTAACCCTGTACAAACCCCACATGTGGGTACAAAAATGACACCTAAAACAGGGGAATATTGAGTCAGTATGTACTAAAGAAATATTTACTATACAATTTCACTAATAGTTGCTAAACAATAAAAAAGCAAAATTTCATCCCAAAAGCAAAAAAATCGTTAAAATCAGTAAGCATTTCTAAAGTTCAATATTTTCCAAATGTCACCCCACTGCAAAACTCTAAACTACATTTTGGACAAAACTCGTTCTCACAAAATCATAACGAAATCACACAAGGATCATTTTCGCAGAACACAATTACCCATTATATCCTGTTTTTATGGGTCTTTTTGACCCCTTTTTCTAAAACTGAGCCACAATGGGTTGAAAAATTTTGCAAAAGTATCCTACAAAAAATTTCACTAAGAGTTATCAAAAACAAAAAATTCTTAAAACATAAGTTAAGCGCGTCAGGAATGTAATTAATATGCAATGTGAAAAGTTCTAATTGATTTTAACGATTTTTTTGGTTTCGAGCTTAAATTTCGACCTTTACGTGTTTAGAAACTAGTAGTGAAATTTTATAGCGAACATTTCTGCAGCACATACTGACTCAATATTTAGGTGTCATTTTTGTACCTTTTAAGAAAAGGACAAAAATGACCCACATGTGAGGGTTGTACAGGGTCAACATTTTCTAAATTTGTCAAAAAAAATGTGACGTGCTGGAGAAAAACCACGAGACACGGGTATTTTTTTTAACGTCTACTTTAAGAATTTTTTGGATTTTCTAATGTGTTTTACAAAAAGTTCGAAATTGTCGAACAGTGTATTTAATCAAAACATATTAACAATACACAGTGCGCTTAAATGAGGTTTAATCCAAAGCTTCGTGCCCATCCAATTTCTTTCCATGTCTCTATTCTAGAAGCAGAATGGACTAATTTAAGCAGAAAATGGAAATAGTCCGTGGAAGGAATTATAAAATGTGGTCAAAAAACGGTACATTTCAAAAACACACAACAAACCAAAAGCAAAATAGTCGTTTTCAATCCAGTCTCGGAATTGCTCTAACACGTATGTTTTTTGAGATATTTAAACCTAAAAGTCCGAAAACATTATTTTTGAGGTTATATGTATAGAGGACGCACCAACATCATTTTAGAAACTTTTTCAGTGTAGCATTTTGAAGCTTTTGCATATATGAGAGGTGCGACGCCACCTCGTGAATTTTAGATGGATGATCAAAAAACTTTTTCAAAACAGCATTTTGAAATTTTCTCTTATATGGGAAGTGCCACGCCCTCTTCCCGAGCTCACTTTGTTTTTTCTCAGAGCTTCCGCCTTATATTTATGTGTATTTTGGTAGCATTGCTGTGAAAAATACTCCTACAATTGCATGTTGAATATGACATCTGCTTCTTATCGTCCAAACATTCAGATATGCAAAGCGAAATTGAAGACCTTGTCTTGGAATCACAAAAGGCCGGCCTAAAAATCAACGTATCCAAGACTAAAAGCATGAAGCTAAACGCAAGCAATAACATCACGTTTAGAGCTGGCAGTGATGACATCGGAAACGTCGATAGCTTCACGTTTTTAGGCAGCATTATCTCCATGAATGGTGGAGCAAAAGAGGATATCAACTCAAGAATAGCAAAAGCAAAAAGCGCGTTTGCTCAACTGAACAAAATATGGTCTTCATCCGTTATATCCACCAAAACGAGAGTGCGCATTTTTGATTCGAATGTGAAATTGGTTTTGTTATATGGGTGCGAAACGTGGCTTGTTACTGAACAACTAACGAACAAGCTGCAAGAATTCGTCAACAAATGCTTAAGGCGAATACTAAAGGTTTGGTGGCCTCGCACTACATCAAATGCCGAGCTACATCAAAAATGCAATCAGAGGGCTATAGCAATCGAGGTCAAGCTGCGCAAATGGAGATGGATTGGTCACACTCTCCGGAAACCACACAGCGAAGTTTGTCGCCAGGCTCTTGAGTGGAATCCACAAGGTAGTAGAGCACGTGGTGGACCCAAAACCAACTGGAAGAGGTCGCTGGAAAAGAGAATCGGGAAAGTCGTGGCAAGAGATTAAAGTCATCGCAAGGGATCGTGACAAATGGAAAGATTTCATATTGGCCCTATGCTCCTCCTAGGAGTTAAAGGAGAATACATACAAGCACTTAATATTTGATATATTGACAATTGTTTGTCTAACACAAAACATCTAAGCCAAAGGTCCACTATTGTCTTTTTAATGTATTTGTTTTGACTGTCAACCTAATAAATGACTTCCGTCTTGATATTAGGCAAAATGTGGCATATTTGTTTTTTTGTGCAATAATTTATGGTATCAATTATTTGTTGCTTCTCAAACAAAGAAAAAAAAAAGACCTATAAGTAAACAAAATTATTAAGCTACGTATGTGTAGGTATGTTTATTTTCATATAATATGCATATTCATAAAAAAACCTCGAACTGAAATTTATTTTGGACGCAAGCAATATACAAAAATATACTCTCATATATGTCAGTACTCAACCCAATATAAAGAAAATAATCAGCAAAAAACTGTCTCGCGTGTTGCTGTCAATTTACGATGCTATAAATTTTAATATACGATGAAGTAGTAGTACCCACAGCAGCAACAGCATTAACAACAGCCCCGACCCCCATTTTTACCCAGAAACAGAATCCAAGTAGTACAACTCTATGTATATTAGTATGACTGACTTATTTATATTGAATTCAATTATCTATACGGGTTATCAACAAAATAATGAAAGGTTATCAATGAGACAGTAGTGGAAGTATTTGTAGGTAGTTGTTGTATTGCAGTAAAAAGCAGTGCTTCTTAAACGTTTCATTTAAGTATGCTTGAAAGTGGCCAAAGTGGATATGTAGAAAAGAAAAATAAATAAACTGGACAAGAATTAAACACCCTACACTGCTTTTTTTTGAAAATTTTAATTGTGCGGGGGGTGCCACGCCCTCTTGTCCAAGTGCACCTACTTTCTGGTTAGAACTTGCATTTACAATTTTTAGTGCCCGAGTGAAATTTGTTTGGATTATCTCCAAAAACGCTTCCAGTATAACATTTTGAAGCTTTTGCTTAAATGGGAGGTGACACGCTCTCCGTCCCGAGAGCACCTAGTTATTTCTAAGAGCTTTAATTTACTATACTTTAAAGGTATTTTTATTTTTGTATGGGCGGTGGGCGATTTCGCTCATTTTCAATCCAACGTGCTAACTTTGATGACGAAGCTAGTGTATTAATTTTACTTCAACGGACGGACAGGCGGACATGGCTATATCGACTTAGGAGCTGACGCTGATCAAGAATGTGTGTACTTTTCTATACCTGCCACGCCTCCTTTTCTGCGTTACAAACGGAAGGACAAAGTAAAACAAGAGGCCTAAACTTACAAAAAACTGCACCTAAACGGGACTTAAAATGTGCTCCTGATTTCTTGGGACGCTCTAGCGTTTTAGAGAAAATTGTTTTTAGGGAACTTTTAGCTAATTGTATGGGTTTTCTAAGGAAGTATTTGGTTTATAAGGTTTAAGAGGATTTCGCAAAGTTCTGGACCTTTAAACATGATATTTAAAAATTTTTTCCCTAATTTTTGACTTTGGCGGCCATTTTAGTATCAAAAAGGTGCTATTAACATATCCCTTTATAATTTTTTTGGAAATCCTCGTTAAATTTCCTTTAATGCGGTAGCTTATTTGTCACATCAACTTTTTAATTTGAGGTCGGAAAAAAATTCTTTTCTATGCAACGCACGGGTTACTCGCATGCGTTCCGATTCATTACCATTATCAAAGAAAATTTAACTAGGATCCAAAAAAAAATGATAAAAGAGCATATTAATGGGACCTTTTTTGTACTAAAATGACGGCCAAAGTAAAAAAAAAGGAAAAAAATTTTTAAATATCAACTTTAAAAAGGTCCAGAACTTTGTGAATTCGTTTTAAACATTATAAACCAAATATACTCTTAGAAATTCTCTACAACGCTAGGGTGACCCAACATTTTTTTTTTCTAATAGAACTCTGAAAGTCAGTTTTAACCCTGTAACTGCTCAGGGGTACATTTTAGACCCCTATAGGCTTCCTCTATCACCTTCCAGAAGCTTCGTATCCTTATGCGATACACCTGATATAGAACGAAATGTAGACATTTTCGAGGTTTTATATCGAAAAGTAGGAAATTCTACACGAATACTAGGATATTTCGATAACTCTAACGAAAAGTAGGATGTTTCATCAAGTATTAAACATCTTGCTTTTCGCTAAAAAAGAACATCATCCTGCTTTTCTATAAGAAAGTATGAAAAAACCTTCTTACCGTTGATAAATATAAAACACTCCATTTTTCGTCAATGGCATCAAAAACTTAGAATAAATATTTTGATTTTGGTTGAGCTTTCTGAAAACTTGACTTTTGTTTGGAGCATCGATATATTCAGAAGTCGTTGACTGGATTTTAGAGGACCTGATTGAAGAAAAACTTTGATCGACATTCCAAATTTCCAACTAAATTCAACAAAATTCAGGACAATTTGTCAACGTTTAAGAATCGTGTATCAGTAGAAGAAGGATTATACGAACGTTTCTTTGAGAAATTAGTAAGAGAACGTGATTTCTAAAAAGAGAGAGAGAAATAGAGTGAGTGGGAAAGAGATAGCGTGTGACAGAGGGAGGGAACGATATATCTTCATTATGAAAAACCAAATTAGGCTAAGTTCTCTTAAGCATTAGCATATATGGAGTGGCTGAATAGATAAAATAAGTATGTCTCAAAAATGTTTAACAGACTTTACACAGTTTGAGTAACACTGACCTGAGCAGTAAAGCAGCACGTGCTGACTGAGTAAGGGGTCTCGGGGAATAATAATCGTATAAGTGTGAATTTGTGGTTTTTTTTATGACTTTATTTGAATCAATTGCTATTTTTTTATATTTTTTATTACAACTATTTATTTTTATTTACCAAATTTATGGTTTATTATGACGCATTGTAAGTGTCTTCATCATCTCTATCTGTTTTGCTATGTGTCGTTGTCCAATCATCATTAAAAACACAGTGAGTGTGATGATACTTAGTCTTACTATCTAGAGACTATCACTTTATTTGTGGTCTGTTGACGGGATTTTTATGAAGCGTCAATTTACTACAAAAAAAAAAAAAAAAACGTCATAATAAAGTAATTTGTTCAACTTCATTAAAAAACTACACATTACAGACTCATACTCGGAGTATTCAGAGGGAAGAAATGTTACTGCAGTAGCTGTGATGTTGCATAGATTTGTAGGCAATTAAATGTAAGCAAGTGTCAAGTTTTGATAAGCTTAATGAAAAAATATATGATGACGACGGATATTACAGATGTATAATTGATTTGTTAAGATTTTGAAAAAAAAAAAAACAACAATCCTTTATTACATTTTCTAGCGATTAGCGTGAATTGAACCTAGACACGCAGTGATAAGTGAAGCAAGGCTATTGTGCCTATAAAAAATACTATTTTGAAGCAAAGGCAAGTAGATTTTGTCAGTTTTAAAATGTGGAAAATATTCTAATTATAAAACATAAATAACAATTGAAGCTTGTTTTCATTTCTACAACAGCATATGAATGAAATGCATATACCTATGCCCTGAAGAAAAAAGAAAAGGAACTATCAGATTTTATATTGATTAATTTTAATTTATACTCGAACGTTGTTCAAGAGGACCATGTTTTTCGTAAAGAAACTTTTTGTCGCCTTGATTTCTGGTTATTTGATATCATATTGCTGCCCTTTTGCTGCGCTTATCTCTGTTCTGGCATCAAAAATCTCTTACCAGAGTTTCAGTGCTGATTGGCGTTGCAGTTGTAACGTTTAAAATTTATTACATACATACTCAATCGAATATATATATATTTGAGTATAAGTATGCATGTGTATTTTGTTAATGTTGTACGAGTTAAATGCTTTAGCTAAAGTTATATCTTGATATTGTGATATCAATTTACAACTTGAGTCTTGAGAAAGGATTTCTAAAAATAAGAATTCATAGAAAAATGATCTAAGGAAAGATTTTTCCCCTTTGCAGAGTCAACCAGATATTAGAATCGGTTTTCGAAAAAAATAGCAGTGCCTCCAATTGCAGAATCTTACGGAATAGAAAGTTTTCAAATCTAGATCAAAGTCTGATTACTTACTATATACTTATAAATTTTTATATGTATACTGTTAAACTCATTCCAAAGACGCTATGCACAAGACATCTTGAAATATGGTTGACTTTATTTACTCTCAAATTTTACACTGAGCTGAAGTATTTGATACCAAAAAATCAAGCTTCAAATCTTAACTGTACACTAATTACATTTTGACACTGAAGTACATCCACTTGCTTTATCAGTGTCAAAGAAAACGCTGATTCTAACAAATACTTCAGTGTACCTACTGTATTTTATACAAACAAATACTTCAGGTCAGTGTAAAACGTGCGTGTAGAAAATCTGCAGTGAAATTATTGAAATGGTCAAACTTGGAAGTTGCAACGCATTGGTAACTCAGGATTATAGTAGCTTTCAGACATTTTCGCGAGAGAGAAAGAGCGTAAACAAAAAATAGGAACAAGAAGAGAGTGAAAACTACTTTTGTCATTTAAGTACAATAGCTTTTTGTAGTGCTCACTATAACTACAGTATTTGTACTGAACTGAAATAAAGCAAATTACATAAGACTGGGCTGTGCGGTACTTGTTTTTTCTTCTTTCCAAGTACAATAAAGACATTTGCACGCGACACTGAACTGAAGTATTTGTAGAGTAAAAAGCAGGTACAAAGCAAAACGTATCTTGAATCGAAATGCCTTAAAACTCCAACAAGACATTTTGCTCTCTACTTTCTTGTCTCCAAATCTTAGGTAGAGAAATGACCAAAATGAATCGTTTTCATCGAATGTGTTCTTTTGCGAATAATTTGATTTCCTATACGACTTTGAAAATTTTTTTCCGCAAGCGCCTTATTTTGGTAACTATTGATCTGGTAATGGCTCTATGCTTCTCATAGGAATTA
This sequence comes from Calliopum simillimum, assembly GCA_951812925.1. Classification (NCBI taxonomy): domain Eukaryota; kingdom Metazoa; phylum Arthropoda; class Insecta; order Diptera; family Lauxaniidae; genus Calliopum; species Calliopum simillimum. Next base: position 15,937,486 of record OX638371.1, on the reverse strand, counting down.
CAGGAGAATACTTACATATGTACATTGATCTAGTTATTAAGTAATTCTTTTCGTATCTTTCTAGATGTCACCTTAATAAAAGACCGACAAAAGGCCAAGAAAACGGTTCGATGAAACTTTAAGGAACAACTGGAGTATGTCGACTTTACTTAAGACATTTTCAGACATTCAGTAATGGAAAATAAACCACAAGATTTTGTCTTTGTCCTGGAGTTCCAAAGGATTGAAAACATCGATAGGATCACTGATAAAGGTGGCATCAGCCCTATGGACAGTGGTACAGGAGAGGACATTAATTCAGATATCTCGAAAGTGAAAGATTCCATTAAAATAGTCTAATGAAATTTGCCGCCAAGCCTTTGAGTGTAATCCACAAGACAGTAGATAGATGGAGCAGAAGTTACCGAAAAATGGTCGTTGGGGAAGAAATGGAAGCCTTACCTTTGAGTTAAATTAGAGCACGTTTCACTTTAGCCGTATCACCTGTGTACCAAAAATTTGGGTTGAAGGATCTTGACGTTTGAGACATCTAAATGTTCGCCTGGAGAAGAGCATAAAAAACTTCCCGGCGAAGGTCAAAATTCAAAATGTTCAATATGGCGGCCGGAAGGTGGAAAAAAATCATGTGTAAGGCAAATAAAGGCTTGCTGATCATGCATTTTCACAAATCAACGGATTAACCATTTTGGAATTGTCATATTTCATTTCAAATCTGACTTCGTGTTCGTAGTTAGCGGTTCCAAAAACCCCTATATACTTATTTTCAGAAAAATCTATTGATTTTTGTAAATTTTGTTCGCAACCTTGAATTTTGTAAATCCAACCTCAGGTTCGTGATCAGTGACCCCAAAAACCCCCATATACGAAATTTGGTACAAATTACTTTATTTTTAAGAAAAAGTCCACCATATTGAATTTTTGACCGCCATATTGGAACGGCCATGTCGCATTTCCTCATACAATCACACCAGCTATTAAAGGGTATCCTTCAGGTTCAATTTGAGCCAAAAAACGACATAATAAGTTGCTTATTTTTTTGCTGAAAGCCTTTTCGGCATAGATTTAATTTGTTCCATCTTCCGGCCGCCATATTGACGAACATTTTGATATCTCAAATGCATAGATCCATAAGCCCAAATTTTAGGTGATATAAGTAGGTGATCCATTTAATGTGAAACGTCTCATATATATAAATGTCCTTAAATTTATGTTAAAGCTTTAACTTTTAAGTCAATTTTTGTTCTTTTGTTGCGCCGTATATTTTTCCCTGAGAATCAAATAAAACAAAAAATCAGCCTATCATCAGCCTTGCATATTAATGTGAAGCATTTTATTATTTCTGTTGTTGTTGTAATTTTGGGCTCCGTTTAAAACTTGATAGCTTTGGCGACAACTGACTGTCTGTCAAATTGTCATTTACAGCACACAGCGCCCGTGTTACGTGACTCACATGCTGCTGCCGCATGCTCTTTGTTTCTCGAACACAAAATGTTCATATTTGCCCCAATGTTCAAGTGAAGCGCCCACAAGAAACAATCAAAAATGAGTCAATTTTTAATGCCAGCACACTGCTTTCGGGTAAGAGATTTTGGTCACATTTCTTCATGTTGGCTGTGAGTCACGTTAAAATCGTGCTTAAGATTTTCCATTCCACATTGTTTAAAGGTTCTTTAATGCTTTATGAATGAGCATTCAGATATTCATAATCAATAAGAAATTCAATAAAAAATGCATAATTTAAATGGATTTCATAATAAATAACAGAAATAACTATGAAAATTGATGATTGTTATTGGTATAAATAGTTACTTTGAATAAATAAAAATTAAGTAAAATTGCACTGTAAATTAGCGATTGATGGTAGAAGAAATGTCATAATGTGCATTTTAGCTGCCATTTTGTTAGAAATGAAGTAAATTGGACAGAATTTTCGCAAAAGTCTATATATTAATACGTGAGACAAAAATTTGTCCTCCTTTTTTAATATGTTAGAAATGGAGCACGACTTTGAATTACACAATATTAGAAAGGTATTTGTGTGTAAATGTCCACAAAGTCAAAATTTTTTGATATTTTGCCATTAAGCCAGGTAAAATTAAATTCAAATTTTTCAATATTATCAACAACAAAATACGCGGTCACACAGAGCTGAAAAGAGGATAAAGCACAAAGAGAAAGACGAAAAGCATAGATTGAATTATACCAGGGATGATAAATGAGCTTTTCTATTTTGTACCAAATAGCAAAAAAGTAATGTTTATGGTCAAATTTTGACCATTGGGCGATTCTAGTTAATATGAAAGTGAAAAAATGATGAAATTAAGTTGATGATATCGGTCAAATGATTACTTCTTAAGTTAATGCACATATATTGGGTGTTGGAATTAGTTTTAAAGGTTTTCTAAGAGATGGCGTAACTATCAATAGATCGCATCGGGCACACCTGTGACTATATTCATTTCAAAGCAAATTGTCTAAGCTTCATGTTTCAGTATGTGTCATTCCACTGAAGTGTAAACAACATATATTTTTTTTTCTGTGAACATGTCGACTTTCGTTCCAACAAAACGCAATTCGCGGGAAGGTTTTCTTTTGTGCTTCCATTTGAAGAAAAAAGCGGTTGAAGCACAACGATGAAGCACTGGCGATGAAAAGTGGATCCATTACGATAATCCTAAGCGAAAAAAATCGTGGGGACCACCCGGCCATGCATCAACATCGACGGCCAAGCCGAATATTCATGGCGCCAAGCTTATGCTGTGTATTTGGTGGGATCAGAAGGGTGTCGTGTACTATGAGCTGCTAAAACCTAATGAAACCATCACTGGCTACCAACAACAATTGGTGCAATTGAGCCGAGCATTAAAGGTTAAACGGCCGGAATATGCCAAAAGACACGACAAAGTGGTTTTTCAACATGACAACGCAAGGCCACATGTTGCAAGAACCGTCAAGGAAACGTTGGAGGCGCTGAATTGGGATGTGCTACCCAACCCGCCTTATAGCCCAGACATAGCCCCTTCCGACTACCACCTATTCAGATCGATGACGCATGGCTTGGCTGAGCAGCGCTTCACTTCTTACGAGGATACCAAAAAATGGGTCGATTCGTGGATTGCCTCAAAAGACGAGTCGTTCTTCCGGCGCGGAATCCATATGCTGCCAGAAAGATGGGAAAATGTTGTAGCTAACGATGGACAATACTTTGAATAATATACATTGTACCGTTGTTTCTAAATAAATGCTCAAAACCGAAAAAAAAACCTTTAAAATTAATTCCAACACCCAATATGCTCCTTCTATGGCTCATCTTTAATTTTTTATAGTTAGAAGACGTAGCTATCCGTAGCTAAGTTAATAATTTTCCAAGAAAAATTGTAAACTCTGCATTTCATAGAGCCATTTTAGTTTGCGCATATCTTTTAAGCCATTTATGATATCTAAATAATTTTTTCTTAAAATAAATACGCAAGACAAAAACTTGTCCTTCTTTTTTTAATATGTTAGAAATGGAATACGACTTTAAATTAAACACCATTAGAAAGGTATTTGTATGTACATGTGCACAAAGCTAAAATTACATATGTTAATATTTTGATTTCAAGTCAGGTAAAATTAAATACAAATTTTTCAATATGAACAACAACAAAATACATGGCCACACAGAGCTGAAAAAAGGATAAAGTATGAGGGGAACGACAAAAAGCATAGCGCTGACTTCATTTGTTTTGTTTTGCTTATATTTCGCTTGTATTACACCAGGGATTATAAATGAGCTTTTCTATTTCGTACCAAATACCCAAAAAACATGTACTAAAAGTGTCCAAAAAGTACCGAAATTGTTTAATACATTTGTAGTCGAATTTTGACCACTTGGCGGTCCTAGTTTATGTAAATACACCACTAAGTTGCAGAATCTTTAAGTGACTTTGGATCAACGAGCACCTTCTTAGTGATGTATATTGCAATAAATCTACATCATTAGATTTTTGAAATTTAGTGGTCGAAAAATTGGTTTTTTTCCTCTGTGAGGCATTTTTAATTGTTGCTCGCAAAATGGTCAATTAGTCCTCAATATTGGCTAGGTTATTGTCAATTAATTCTCCATCTGTTTACAATATACATAGATAAATGTCAAAGCCAATTGATAGTTGACGTCATTTCAGAAAAATATAGCACATTCGAATTATAACATTACTTTTGCTCCACTTTGTATATCGCTGAGAATTTCATACTTAAGAAAAAATTATTTTAAAGCAGTTAAGAATTCGACACAAAAAATCATCAACATTTTTATGGTATGTGGATTTTTTCTGTTTTAATTTTTCTCAAAGCGTACTTTAATGAAGAACTCACACGTTGTCTCTTAAACAAATTTCAACCAAGTTATTTTTTCTCACCCCATGATGAAACTTGATATGCTCCAACCAACAAGATACTCGTCGTCTTCGTTTATATTTTATTATCAACCAAAATGCATCTGATGAATGCAGTGTAATAAATTAAGGACCACAACAACAACAAAAACAAGCGGAATTATTAATTTCTGTATCTTCGATAAGAGTTGGAAAAAATTTCTTGTCAACTGAGTAATCATTGGGGTTTGGTTACAATCTTTTTTCTTTACTTGGTTTTAGGCACATTGTCTTTTTTATTTGAAAATCTTTTTTTCTGTTGCGCATCTTTTCATAATTGCTATGTCCCATTCGTTTCCTTGGGTATTTAATACACAGAAAAAATAATATACGAAAAATAACAGAAATTTCATCGAAATCGCTAGTATAGTTTGCGAGATGTAACATTTTCAAGTGTTTGAACACTAAAAAGTGCAATTGGTACTAATTTTTTTATGCCGACTTTATGACCAATGTATGTAATTAATTTAAGGCACCTACCATCGAAATTTCATCAAAATAACTTGTGTAGTTTGCGAGATGTAACAGAGTAACGAAAAGTATTTGAAAAATGTGTCGTGGCCTTAAAATTTTACCTCTAGCACTGCCAAAGAAATCTCACTTTAAGAATCATTTTATAGTGCAGGTTATAGAGGCAAGTCGGAGAGGTAGTTCTCGTCCATCTTTTCCAACTGAGAACGGCACTTGATATGATAATAAAAAAACGTCGTTGCTAGGAAGGGACAATTAAAAATACAAACGAGTTAATGAAATCTAACATAGGAATATTTTTTAAATGAGCTAAGCACTAGAAACTCATACAGACTCCCTCATCATTGTAATATTTTCTAAACCGAAAGCTATGACCATTTTCGGAATGGATTTTAAAAGAATCACCATTATGTATGCTCTATTCTAAATAACTCGGTTAATCAATGGGTCAATCTTTGCGTAAGCAATCAAGACTCGAGTTGACATCTCTGATTTTAATGAAAATTGGTGAAAAGTAGTATTTGACATATACATAGCTGTGGTAAAATATTTTTCCGAAATTCCGAAAATTTCCAAGATGGCGGCCATTGGAAGTTCGATGAAAATTTTGGAAACTAACATTTTTGAAAATTCGTAGGTCCTCGGCTTTTTATCCGATTTTAATGAAATTTCAGGGTTAGGTTTAAAAAGTATGAGCTTTTGGAAAAAAAAATTACACTGATAAAAATTGTATTTTAGGAAAAAATTTTTTTTTTCTTTTTTAAAGCCAATTTGAAGATTGGAGCACCACCTATAATTATTTTCCAAGCCTCGAAATTGTGGTGTCTTTAACAGTTTCCAAATTATGAGATTTTAAAGTTGTTTCATGTTGAGTTTATCATGAGTCGTTCGTGGACGTGCGCTACCGTATAGGGTTGCCACCATCCGGAGCTTTTTTCGGTGGCCCCCAATGAAATTTTTCGTAAGATAATTTGCAGATAATTTTAACTCATTATAACCAAGTTTTTGGAAAAAGTGGTCAAAAAGACCCATAAAAACGCCATATAATGGGTTAAGATTATTATATAAATTAACGTGAAATCAAGCCAGGAACAGTTTTCCACAGCATCTTAACATAATAAATCCCGTTTTTAAGGGTCTTTTCGACGCACTTTTCCAAAAAATTGGTTATAATGAGTTGAAATATTCTACGAAAAATTTCATTAGGGGCAACCGAAAAAAAAAAAAAAAAATACCTTGCGGATGGTGGCAACCCTATATGGTAGCGAACGTGCACCAACGACTCATGATAAACACTACACTTAACAACTTCAAAAACTCATAACATAAAAACTGTGAAAGAAACCACGCTTTTGAGGGCCGAAAAATAATTCTAATGAAATTTGGTTTTGAATAAAAATATTTTAAAAAACATAACTATGTAAGGGTGCAACCTCTTTCCAAACATTAAATACCCTACTCTGCATTATTTTGAAAATTTTGCTCATATGGAAGATGCCACGCCATCTTGTCCGAGTTCACCCAGTTTTTTGTTATCTGAGTGAAATTTGGTTGGATTATGTCAAAAAAAAACGTTTTTAGTATAGCGTTTGGAAGCGTTTTTTGTTTGTGAGGTGCCACGCCCTCTTGCCGATTTCACCCAGTTTTTGATGGGAGCTTGCATTTATAGTTCTTGGTATCTGAGTAAAATTTAGTTTGATTAAAAACGCTTTCAGTATAGCGTTTTGAAACTTTTGCTTGTATGGGAGGTGACACGCCCTCTTATCCAAATTTGCCCAATTTCACCTCAGAGCTTGCGCCTACAATTATGTTTATTGTGGTTGCATTGTCGTGAAAAAAAAAGCTCCTAAAGTTGCATTTTTAATAAATTTTTTGTATGGGCGGTTGGCGTACCCGTTGACCGATTTTGCTAATTTTCAATCCCACGAGTTAACTTTGACAACAAAGGCAATGTAATAAATTTCATTGAATTATCTTTCTTAGTTTTCCCAAAAAATGTATTTCCACGAACACCCAGCCAGGCAGATAGACAGACATGGCTATATTTACTCAAGAGGTGACGCTGAACAAGAATATATATACTTATCTTTATCTGCCACGCCTCTTTCTGTGCGTTACAAGCAGAAGACAAAGTGAGTATACCCTATATATACAGAAACATAAACTGAGAAGCTCTTTATATGGCAAACTAAGTAACTTGGTGTGCACATTACTAAGAATAAACTAACTATCATTGTCTTAACCAAGTAAGTGTGAATATATATAAATTATTGATCAAAATAAAACCTGATCGTATTTGAAATAAACTTAAGAAATGAATGCAAGGAAACATTCATGCAAATCGCTAATGCAAGAATTATTTAGTCAGTAAAGTAACTACTTAGGGGTGAGAATAAGGGGGCGGCTAAAAAGTGTTATTTTTTGATGTACTTTTGTAATGCGGTTTTTATGTTTGCAGAATAAAGAACAGCGCCCGCGGATGGGTCGTGTTAAGAAGAGCATATAATTTTGAAAGTGGGGGAAGACTCTTTATTCTGCTCATGAATAAACTTTGAAAAGAAATTTGTTTTAAAATTTTATAGGGCGTTAGGAAATAACGCCCAAAAAAAAAAAAAACGAAATAACGCCCAAAAAATATGAAATAGCGCCCAAAAACAAAAACGAAATAACGCCCAAACTATTTTCATATAAATTTGGGCGATAATCATTTTGGAAATAACGCCCAAAAATTTGGGCTTTATTTCGTTTTTTTGGGCATTATTTCGTTTTATTTTTAAAAAATGAAATAACGCCCAAAAACGAAAAACGAAATAACGCCCAAATTATTTCATATAAATAAATTTTGGGCGTTATTTCCAAAATGAATATCGCCCAAATTTATATGAAAATAATTTGGGCGTTATTTCGTTTTTTTTTTTTTGGGCGTTATTTCCTTGGGCGTTATTTCCTAACGCCATTTTATAGATATTGAATACGTATATTAAATTATTTATTTAATACAATAAATTTTTCGCCTGATGAATAAAAACATTTCGAAAATTCCACTTAAGAGCATTTTCCAGAATATAATGGACCCGCCACAAAAATTTTCAGCGTGTATGCTGATAAATTATTTTACATATACTTACAATTCTTGTGGGTTCTATTTCAGTTTTTTTCTTTGTCTTATTTTTGTGTTGCATATCTGTTGCTTTTAACTTTTCTTAATTCATATCCGTTAGCTGCACGACAGATTAATGTTGTAATATTTGTTGTTTTTTCTTCTTCTTCTTCTGATTTTGTTGTGATCTTTTAGATTTATCTCGATAAGTTCCATCAATTTTGTTTATTTATTTTAGTTCCTGCCAAGCAGGTACAGACGCAATATCTTCGTCCTCTGTTGTTGCTTTTCTTTTTGGAATATTATTGAATTCTTAAGCCCGTCTGACTGTTTTCACATTATGGCTGCTGCCTTGTAGTCTCTTTAGCTGTTTGTTGTGCCTTAATGTTTTAATGTCTACGAGAAATGAAATGTTTACATTGCATGGCACAGCAGGCGTTTTGTCAAAATGCACGAGTATTTTGTATCGAAAGGTTTTTGTTTTCATCTATTTCTACAGAATACCACAAAATGTTGCCATTATCTCGATGACTTTAAATATGATCTTCATTAGAGTCGATTTCATTTAAGAAAGAGTTGGAGTTGTATGTAAAATAAGTAAAACGTTTCAATACTTTTCTGAAAGTTAAACATCACATTTCCCTGAGGTAAAATACTGTGTAAAATGTTTTTCCATTTAGATATTTTTGGGAAAACTCTGGAATTTTGATTACTATATCGCTCATTTACTACAAGAACGGCACAACTGAAAAAACGCGAATCTTGAGTTAATGATGTGGTATTATTCATTATATTATGCTTCGTATTTTGTAAAAGTTTTATATTAATATCTTTTACGGTCACCGTTCGAGAACAGCATAACTTTTTCAATTGAAAACTTTAAATGTATTTTCTGCAAAATCGAGTTTTTTGTCTTGTGCCGTTCTTGTAATAAATAGGCGATATAATTTCGGATACTTTTTTTTGATAACGTTTGTATATATGAAGGTTCAGTAATACAGAAATAATGTTTTGTTAGAAAAAGTACCGTAAAATTTTTGAATTTGAGAAATTCCGACAAATTTCGAGAACTCCGGAAAATTTTGAAAAAAAAAATGTTCAAAAACTCGAGTTTTGTTGAAAATGGTTAGCAAATCTTCAAATGTTAAAAAATTACAAAGTCATATATATTTCTATAATTCTAATAAATGTTGAATGTTAAGATATGATGGTTAAGTTGGAAAACATTCTACAATTCGGAGAAGATAAACAATTTAAAAAATATTGTAAGCAACTCGGAGAGTAGAAAACGGTTTATGAAATTTAAAAAAATGTCGGGAAAAATAGAAATGTTGAGAATCAAAAAAATAATTATAATACGAAAAAAACTCGTTATATATGGAATAAGTTGAGAACCTGGAAATATTTAAAAAAAATTGTGATGAAGTATTGAAGAGGATAAAAACATGTTATAAACCGAAGAATCTCAAAAAAACAAGAAATGTTGATAAAACTCGACAAATATACAAAAAATCAAGAAGTGTAGAAAAGGTCAAAGGTTGCCTCATAAATATAATTTAAATATTTCAATATTCTATAGTTTGTTTTATTTTAAATTTTTTAATAGATATCAAATCGGAAATTAAACATTGGTCAGTTAATATTATTCACTCTGCCTTTCAGGCAGGTATGGGAAATTATATGCACTAGAATCGCCCAGTGGTCAAAATTCGACAACAAATGTATTTCATAATTTTGGTACTTTTTTGACACTTTTAGTACTTTTTTTTTTGGTATTTGGTACGAAATAGAAATGTTCACTTATCATCCCTCGTATAATTCAAGCGAAGTATAAACAAAACAAAAAATATGAAGTAGGCTTTTTGTCTTTCCCTTTGTGCTCTATCCTTTTTTTAGCTATTCGTGACCGTGTATTTTGTTGTTAATATAGAAAAATTTGTATTTAATTTTACCTGAATTAAAACCAAAATATTAACGTCATTTTAGCTTTGTGCACATCTACACACAAATACCTTTCTAATTGTGTATAATTTAAAGTAGTACTCCATTTCTAACAAAGTAAAAAAGATGGACAAGTTTTTGTCTTGCGTATTAATATATAGATATTTTTTTTTTGAAATCGTCACCTCTTCAGCAAATTTAGTAATGTCCGTTTTTCAGTCTAACTGCTCGTCTTTAGAAATACATTTCAAGGAAAAACTGAGCAGAATACTTCGATGACTTCCGCGGCAGTTTGAAAATTAGCAAAATCTGTTACCGCCTATACAAAATAATAATTTGATAAGTTATTCAATGCAACTCAAATATATACTAATACTTGAAACAGTAAGTGCGAGTTCTGAATAAAAAATCGTTGAACTCAGAGAAAAGGTCGTGGCACCTCCAATATAAGCAAAAGTTTCAAAACGACATACTGAAAGCGTTGTTTAAGATTACTATATTCATTACAGATCGTCAGCGCAAGCTTGGAGTAAAAACTAAACGAATTCGTACAAAAAAGTGTGGCTGAAGTGAAACTGCTATTCGACATACACATACTTAATGGAACTAAATTTTGAACAAACAATACAGATGGCCACTTCAAGCCTTGAACTGAAACCAGGGTTCGGACTTGAGGGCGTTGTACCTCCTAAGTATATAAACAAAGATTTAAGAATCCAATGGTGTGGGGCATTTGATTTTTGCCTAAGTCAAACATAGTTTATTTTGCAAATAAAGTTCCATGGTACATCTATGTAAATGTCCACGTTAAAGCCATGGCATGGTAAACGCATTTTTGCACTTTAAATAAAATTGTTTAGCTTATATCGAAAAATGCGATATTATGAGACGCTTGTACAAACAAAATTAACAAAATGTTTGTTACTGAAGATAAAAATTACAAAAACTATGATCAGAAATCAAGTATAACTACATACTGAGAATTATGAATCAGTAGTACTTTTTAATGTAATGTCGGCAAAAATTTTTGCAAGTGAAAAAGCAATTAGCGCAATAAACAAATGACAGGACTAGCTTATTCTGCATTTAGAAAACGTCATATACTTTATGAGCAATACTATTTTAAAGCTTGGGGTCGAATCACCGCATCAATGAACGTACAACTCTTGACTTAAAATCATGTACTTTACGTGTATTTCACATTACGAAATACAGTATTTTACGTCACGTATTGTACGTTCACTGATGCGGCGATTCAAGCCCTGATTTAAAATTGTTTAAGGTTCAAAATTAGTGCGACAGAAAATTTCGGCTTTTTGGTAGAATCAGTCATACTTATATGTAATTCGATTAACACCGTTGACGTCAAGAACACTTAATAATAAATAAAATTGTGCGGCAGCAAATTTCCTGTTCCTCATCACATGTGAAGAGAAGTAGGGGAGGTCAAAAACATATTAAATTGCTCAAATCAAAAAGTCAATAAAATAATGATTGTCAACATTGTATAAATAAATATAAATATGAAGTATGACTTCTGTAAAAAAAAAAAACCAAAGAGATAAGCGCACCAACGCCATTTAATATAACAAGCTGTTAAACTGTTCGTACAATATTATCAAGAAGATCATTGTAGGATATCGTATGGCATGTCCAACATAAGGTTATACATGCATATTAGACTGATCCAAAAAAATAAAAATTTTTGAATTTCCACGATTATGCCCAAAAATCTGAAAGAGGATGTCAAAAAGTGAGCTGAGATTTTTTTAAATTGTTTTGAAGGTCATTTTCTCGGCTTCATGCGTTTTTTATTTTATTACGATCTCAAAAATGCTCAGGATGAGCCACACGATACGTCAAATCTTTCATTTTGTATCAAGGTATATAGAAAAAATAAAAAATGGTTCCTAAAATCAATGGCAAAATGTTTTTTTAGCGAAAATACTCTCAAAAACTTTTTTCCAAATTTCATCCTACTGTAAAACTCTAAATCTCCATTTCGGATAAAACTTGTTGTTCCAACATCATCATCAAAATACGAAAGGAACAATTTTTTTAAATATTTTAACCCATTATATCCTGTTCTTATGGGTATTTTTTACCACTTATCAAAAAACCGGCTTAAAAACACTACAAAAATATTTTACAAAAAGTTTCATTAGGAGTAACCAAAGACGAGAAATGTTTAAAGCTTAAGAATAATGAGTTATAATGTAGTGAAAATAAAGTAAATATCAAAGAAATTTTTTTTAAGGGGCAAGTACTGCCGTCCTAAGCAAGAATGCCGTAACTCAAATTTTCCAAAAAAAAATGAGTTTACGGCGTTTTTTGGGTCATCTCGGTTCAGTCCGTCAACCCACAAGAACAGGTTGCATTATGCCTTCATTTTCCCTATAAAAACAACTACGACTTTTGTCGTTTCTCTCAGCCGTACACATAAACATAAACACAAAAACTCATTTTACAAAAATAAAAATTTATTGGAGTTACGGCATTCTCTTAGGACGGCAGAGTACTTAGTACGTAATTCCGTCAGTTGTTCTCTTTTGTTGAAAAATAAGAAAACTAAACTCAGTTTCATATATTTTTAAGCCAAAACATACTCTATACTATGTATAGTTTATGCCAAGAAATTAAAATTCAATTTTTTTTATTAGTCAATAGTTCTTTTGTAATGTTTCATATAACCAATTCAAATGACCTTGATTGCATACGAATTTTTGTAAGGGTTTCCAGGATTGCATATTTGTATATTAAATTTAAATTTGTAAATTTATGTTATCTTAAAAATCGTTTTCTAATAATTTTAAAGTGAAACAAACTATTTTTATGAAAAAACTAGTATTTTATTAGTGCCGTAATTAGGTGCATAATTTTGTACAAGTGAACATTATTCCGTGACTATCACGTAATTAGGAAAACAAAGGAATTTCAATTTTTGAAAATAAACTATTGATAGTTTGCATATATACTAACATTTTTTTGCCACGTAATAAGTAAACTTTTCTTAATGGAGTGATGTAATTACGGCATATGATTTTCTCTTTCAAAACTATGAACAATTGTGTACAATGTGAACAATTCTCTAACAAATTTCACAGATGCTCTGAATTTTTTACTGCCGGAATAACGTACATACATAAATTTGCGCAAGTTAATTTGTAATTAATTTGTAATGTGTACTTACTAATGTTATTTAAAGAAAAAAAAAAAAACATTATGTGTGCAGAATTAAAGATAAATTAATTTTTAAATATATAAAATGAAGAAACTTGATATTTTAGATAGTTTGAAGAAAATAAATCAAATTGTAAGGCGCACTTACGGAATTAGGTTCGACACAAAATTTTAGCTTGGAATTAGAGACAGATGTAGTGTTACTAAAAGTACAAGTATTATCATAATATAAAGGTTTTTATGCTCAAATTTAGCACTAACCGACTCCGGATAAATCAATCCTTATGAAAAATTATACATACGATCATAAACTTGAATTGTAAGCCTTAGAATCGTTCAAGAAGTAGAGAATACCTTAACATGCCGTAATTCGGTACACTTAAATTTATTGCATTTAATTACAGTTTTTACGCACTATTCTTAAGTTTTAGATATTTCTTGTCTTGAGTGACCCCTAATGAAATTTTTCATAGATTACTTTTATAGAACACTTTAACATATTTTAAACCAGTTTTTTTGTGGGGGGTCAAAAAGACACATAAGAACAGGATAAAATGGATTAAGATATTCTAGAAAATGGTTTCTTGCGTAACTTTACGATGACCTTGGACCAACAAGTTTTATTCAAAATGAAGATTTTGAGTTTTACTGTGGGGTGAAATTTCGAAAATACTTTTTTGTGGGTATTTACGCTAAAAAAACAGTATGTCGTTGATTGGAGTTTCCAATTTTTATTTGTTTTATATGCCTTAACTTAACCCTTTCAACACTGACGGGACATATGTGTCCCAGTGAGTGTTCTCCTTTAATTAACAAAATTATTCATATCAATTGCAACATATTTTCATCCCATCAGTTTTTAGCAGTCAATGTGATAATTTCCCATGTTTTGGTTTCATTATTTCTTATACGGGTCTTATATGGATCATAATAACGAAGCGCACCATAATAACATACACAACGTTGCTATTGGGACACATGTGTCACAGCTGTACGCTATGCCATAAAATATATATGTCTCAGTAAATCGTTATTAAGAAACTAGGTATTGAGACATATATGTCCACGAACAATTACTGATGGGACATCCGTGCCCCAGGACATATTTCTGATCCTGGTGGTAATTTTCCGAAACCCACCCTACTGGAAGAGGTCGCTGGAAAAGGAAATCCAAGAATCGGGAAAGTCGTGGCAAGAGATTAAAGTCATCGCAATGGATCGTGACAAATGGAGAGATTTCATATTGGCCCTATGCTCCTTTTAGGAGTTAAACAAAACATAATAAAACAAAATCTGTAGCAAGCCGAGAAAATTAAAAAAAAAAAATTTATAAAAATCTCAGATCGTGGAAATTCCAAAAAAGTTTTTATTTTTTGCATCAGTCTAATGCACATATGTATGTATGTATAAAAAATACCAAGAAAGTATTTAGAAAAAAAAAAAAAAAAAAATACAATTCTATAAGGCATAAAACTACCAAAGAGCAATGGGTTGATTTTATGCGCAATGCAACACACACTTATTACGTACGAACATAAATATACATACATATATACATTTGTAAGTAGCACTCGCACGTTGAGGTGCGCTTGCACTTTAATCATCACTAATCTTAATCCAATAAATGAATGCGTTAACAATTGTGTCAACAATGCAATCAAATACACAATCGCAATAAATAAAAACCAAAAACAAAAAATTGGAGAAAAAAAAATTATTGAAATTTTTTATTGACATTTCTAGGCAAGCTGTCTGTCAAGCGAGTGTCATAAATTTATCGCAATGACGACAAACTTGTGCATATGTGTGCATGTATGTATGCATTTATGGTTTTTGTAATATGTGCCTGTCAGCCAGTTAATGGGCAACAGCCAATTGTGGCTCAATTTTAGCAGCTAATCGCCATTTCTAATCTTTCTCTTTTTTTATTTATAAATGAATCAAAAGTAAATGTTACATTTGATGAATTTACGATACTACCCATTTTAATAAATTCATAATATGTATCAATAGTATCGATTCAATATAAATCTATTGTGGATAATGTAGTTACAACATAGTGGTGATTTCTAGGTCTTCAACATATAATAACTGTCCCATAGAGCAAGAAAAAGGCAAAAAAAAAAAAAAGGCTTAGCAACATTATCTAAAATTTCGTCTTGTGGCCTGGGTTTGATTCCCAGTTCGTGCTTGTTAACACACTTTCCCGTTTTCTTAGTTATCCTTGCTTCTAATAATCTAAAATAATTTTCAAGAAAAACGCCGCTCTATAGTAATACTTACTTCATTTCTATTATTTTCTTTTCTCTTTTAAATACAATACAACAATTTTCAAAAGGTATCCCCTAAAGCATTTTGAAAAAAAAAAAAAAAAAAAATATCTTTAGTATGTGAGGTACCACACCCTTTACTCGGAATTCCAATGATTTGTGTTCAGTGCTTGGACAAACCATGTCTAGCATTTGCATAAAATTTAGTTCACCCAACGGTCGTATAGGTGAAAACGGTGGTAAAGGGCAAAATGTTAGCGAATTTTAGTAGCACGGGGCTTATGGGCAGCCCTTAAAAAAAAATCATTCGATTAATCGAAAACTAACTTTAACTTGTACCTGCGTCTATCGGTTATTAACAGGTTTTGGGATTGCAAATGATAGATTAGTCCTTTGACTATAAAACCTCATCAATAATATTTTTCATTGTCATTTCTTCATATTTTTAATACCTTTTATAACAAAAGGTCTATCAACAAGGAATTTTTCAACCACCCCCGTCTAACTACTAGAGGGGGTGGGGAAGTAGTGAATAACATTTTCGAATAGTCAAAAGATCAAAGTATTAAAAAGCACTAATTTCATAGTTTAAAAAATTATTGAAAATGGCCAATTTCGCCAACAGCGACAAAAAATGGGTTAAATCAGATCCGCACTCGTGGGTCAAGATATAACTAGTAAGGGCTTTGATATAACTAGTAGTAACTTAAGCTAGGCCAATAATTAAATACCCTACACTGCAGCATGATCTCTAGTAACACCTGCAACGCCTTCTTGTCCGAATCAATCAAGATTTTGCTCAGAGCTTTCATTTACTGTGCTAGTGTCTAGTGATGAGCAAAATTAGTCTTGGTCTTGCGTCTTGGTCTTGCTAATTTTGCGAGACCAAGACCAAGACCAAGATGCTGATATTTTTGCAAGACCAAGACCAAGACTACTATGGTCTTGGTCTTGTTCCTGCTCACGATAATTGGCAAGACCAAGACTGCTTTTCAGTCTTGCTAATTTAAAGTTAAAAGTTGTTTTACGCCCGTTTTCCGTTTTGAAGATAATATCATCTCTCGATTTGAATTTGGGCATCTTAAAAATCCAACTGTTTCGGAAAAATATGGTTTTGAATACTCAATATCTCTGAAAATTTTTTCAAGACCAAGACCAAGACTAAATATCAAAACCAAGAGCAAGACCAACACTCAATGTGCAAGAACAAGACCAAGACCAAGACTGCTATGGTCAATTACAAAAGCGAATGTCCCCTTAAATTAAATTCCATATACATATACATTAGGCATGCGCTTATTTTACGATTTTCTGATTTTCGTTCATGCCGCCCCCTGAAATCCTTCTAAAAAATGTTCATTATTTTTTGCCTGAAACCTCAACTTGACCTTGACCTCTCTTGCGGGCCGGGTTATCGTTATCCGATCGCCGTGAAACTTCATAGTATTTGTTTTTATGACCATTAGAAGGATTTCAGGGGGCGGCATGAACGAAAATCAGAAAATCGTAAAATAAGCGCATGCCTAATATACATACATACATATGTGGATATATGAAAAGTTATAATTGCGAAAATAACATGTAATTTAAAATGCATTCAGCAGATGGCCCACTCCATTCATATATATTACTCATATATAGTACTCATGTCAGAAAATAATTGGGTTAGAATGGGGCCTTAAGCCGTGGCTAATTCATTGGATATATACGGCAATTATTAGACCGATATTGTCATATGGTAGTGTAGTATGGTGGCCATACCTTGAAATACAAAATAATGTGAAAGAATTGGAAAAAATGCAAAGATTGGCCCTTTTAAGAATAACTGGAGCTATGAAAACTACTCCAACAAAATCTTTGGAAGTTATATTGAATGTCCTGCCAATAGATCTCTATATTAGAGAAAAGGCTGCCATAACATCTGTTAGACTAAATCATTTTGCCAGAAATAAGTCAGACAGATTACATTAAAGCTTTTACAGATTTTAGTAAAAGCATAAAAGCCCAATATCCCACACTTGAACAATGGGAGAACAAGAATGTCCTTA
The DNA here is from genome assembly GCA_951812925.1 of Calliopum simillimum. Taxonomy (NCBI): domain Eukaryota; kingdom Metazoa; phylum Arthropoda; class Insecta; order Diptera; family Lauxaniidae; genus Calliopum; species Calliopum simillimum. The sequence continues at coordinate 15,920,061 of OX638371.1, read as the reverse complement.
ATGATACCACTTTAGAAGTATATACGGATGGTTCTAAAATGGACATAGGAACTGGTTGCGGGATCTTCAGTCAAAAAATTAATCTCTCAGAGTCGGTAAAAATATCTGACAATTGTTCAGTATTTCAAGCGGAAATATTTGCGATAGCAGAGGCGGCAAGGTTGGTATCGATGAAGGATATATCACCTAACGATATAACCATTTACATCGATAGTCAAGCTGCCATTAAAGCTCTACAAAATAGGAATATAAGATCTGAGGTAGTCAGCCGTTGTCGTAGAGAGCTTCAGGTTCTTAACGAACAACACAATTTAAAACTGTGCTGGGTACCCGGTCATAAAAATATTCAAGGAAATGAAAAGGCAGATGAGTTGGCTAGGAGGGGCTCATTATTGCCTACAGAGAATATTAATCATATCGTTAAACCACCAATGTCACACGGTTGCAAGATAATTTCAGATAAAATGGTTTTGGAGATGATGAGGAGATGGGGCAACTCGACCCATTATCAAACGACCAAAACTATTTATAACACTCCTAAGATAAGGTTTACTAAATTACTTTTAAAGTGTAGCAAGAGTGAATTAAAGTCTTTTATAGCAGTAGTTACAGGGCATAATACGCTATGCAGGCACTTGGGACAGATGGGGTTTGAGACTGACGATCTTTGTAGATGGTGTGAAGACAGCGACGTGGAAGAGGATAGTCAACATTATCTTTGCCAGTGCCCTGCACTTGCAAAAACAAGATTTAAAATATTTGGATCCTTCTTTTTTCAGGATATGCGAGAACTTATGGAGATGGACCCCGTTAAGATCCTGAAATACATCAAGACATCAAAATGGGAACAGAGAACACGAATAGTAGCCAACAACCAATGAATAAGCTTCAATAAGGTTGTATAAATATACTGAATTAATTTAATTGAATATGTATCAAAGAACTATGTACCGTATTAAAGAGGGATCACAATGGACCAGCAGAATGGTCTAAGTGGAAGTTGGCTTGTATGCATGCCAACGATGCCCTCGCAACCTAACCTAACTAACCTAACCTAAGGTTGTCTAAAAAGAAAGCTCATCGAAGTGAGCTAAGTTTAACCAATCTTTTTTCATATATCAAAATAACTTTATTGAGTCAAATATTTCCCATTGATATTGAACAACTCTCTCCATTTTTCGTGCAAGACCATAATACCGTCCTTAAAGAATTCCTGGGGTTTCTGCTCGAAAAACTCGGAAAGCTCCATCAGTCACCAAAGAAGTATGTGATCTAGCGTTGTCGTTATGAAAACGACGCCCTTTCTGTTGACTAATTCCGGAAGTTTTTCATTTAATCTAAGTAGTTAATTGTTGACGGTACAGTTCCAAATTCATCATTGGCCACGTGGAAGTAGCTCGCAGAACAAAGGACCCTTGTAATCCTACCAAATATTAAGCAAAACCTTCTTTGCCGTCAGTTCAAGCTTTGCGACGGTTTGGGTAGGCTCACCTCGTTCTGACCATGATCTTTTTCGCACATTATAATCACACGTTATCGATCTTTCGTCAGCAGTAACCAATTTGTGTAAAAATGGTTCGAGATCATTCCGTTTCAGAAGAGATTCTCATATTGAAATGCGATCAATTAGATTTTTTTTTTTCACTCAGCGATGTAGCGACTTATGTGTCGGTCTTCCTCAACCTTATCAAGAATTTTGTACACTTTTTCGATGCTTGGTCAATCGAATTTAGGTGTGTCTTTTACATCAAAATTTTCAGTAAGAATCGATCATACGTATACCATTTATCTTTTTCAACTGCCTTTTTCTACATATAAAGTAAGTTCTCTATAATGTGCAAAAATTTCTCTGTGAGTCTTCCCGGCCGTATAGTGCTTTTTTATGAAAACAAAGCCCAATTTTATTAATTTCTTACAAAATTTCAGCCAATTCATATTATGACATTAATCTTGATCCTTTACTCCGTTGATTTTGCGAATTTGGAAAAATGTAACTAAGAAAAGTTGTTTAGAATTGTCTGGAGAATCTCTCATTTTCTGGTGTTCAACCGATTCTAGCCCACCCTGTATATGTGTATTGAAACTCAATAGCAAAACTAACAAACATGTAATTCTACAGAAAAACTCATGTTTCTTTATTTGAATCGTTATGTTTTTTCATTCATTTTTAAAAAAAATGTATACTTCACGTTAAACGTTACATTTGTATCTTTTTTTTCTTATATCTACTCATATGCCATATATTCGTGTTTCTTTGACTCTCGTATTTGTTTTCTTTAATAAGAAATTCATATAAATCAATGCACACTCGAGAGATAAGGTGAAAAAACCTCATAAATAATGCAACCAACTTCGAGTGTTTTGTTGTTATTGTTATCAATATTGTTGTTTTTGTTGTTGCAGAAACTATTTCTATAATATACAAACATACTATATACAATCTACTTATTTATATATAGCAATGAACGTATGTTTTATGAGGAATTTCTTGTTAAAAGATATAGTTTGGTTTGGTTTTTGTTCTTCATACTGAGATTGGTAGTTACAAGGTAAAGTTGCGAAACACAAAAATTTAAGTTATATGTAGATATGTAAGCCATTCATTTTCTATTTTGTCTTTACAGGTAACCCCAAGATAAACTTTTTCCACACAAAATTAATCTTTTTTCGATTCAAATTAAGTTTTTCCAAATCAAATTAAACTTTCCAAAAAAATACGCTTAAAATTATATAGCTCTGCACGTAGAAAGAGCAGTTATCGTTATGAAAATTGGTACATAAATATATATTGTGTCTACCGAACCCCTTCCAAAATGTGAAACTTGCATACATGACTGGACAATCTGATATAATTTATTCTAAGTGCCCAGTAGCTGTCTCCCGAAGATAAGTGTTCACATTTACTAGATTTCAAGACCAAGTCCATAGCAGTATTAGTCTTTATCTTGGGCATTAAGTCTTGGTCTCGATCTTGGTCTTGAAAAAATTTCTAAAGATTGTTGAGTATGTATGTATGTACATATTCTCCTTAAACTCCTAGGCGGAGCATAAGGCTAATATGAAATGTCTCCATTTGTTACGATCTTTTATGATGACTTTGAGCTCTTGCCACGACTTTTCCTATTCTTGGATTTCTTCTTTCAGCGACCTTTTCCAGTTGGTTTTGGGTCTACCACGTCCTCCACTGCCTTGTGGACTCCACTCAAGAGCCTGGCGACAAACTTTGCTGTGTAGTTACCGGAGAGTATGACCAATCCATCTCCACTTGACCAGCTTGACCTCGTTTGCTATAGCCCTCTGATTGAATTTTTGATGTAGCGCGGCATTTGATATAGTGCGAGGCCACCAAACCTTAAGTACACGCCTTAAGCATTTGTCGACGAATACTTGCAGCTCGTTTGTTAGTTGTTCAGTAACAAGCCATGTTTCGCACCCATATACAATAACAAAATCGATTTCACATTCGAATCAAAAATGCGCACTTTCGTTTTGGTGGATATAACGGAAGAAGACCATATTTTGTTCAGATGAGCAAACGCGCCTTTTGCTTTTGCTATTCTTGAATTGATATCCTCTTTTGCTCCACCATGCATGGAGATAATGCTGCCTAAGTACGTGTAGCTATCGACGTTTTCGATGTCATCACTGCCAGCTCTAAACGTGAAGTCATTCCTGTTTGCGTTTAGTTTCATGCTTTTTGTCTTGGATACGTTGATATTTAGGCCGGCCTTTTATGATTCCAAGACAAGGCAAATGTCGTCAGCGTTGCCGAGATCTTCTAGATTTTCGGTAAAGTTCCTCTTTTGGCCTTATTAAGAGCTTTATTTAGGATATAGTCAAGAACGTCAAGGAAGAGAGATGGTGATAGTAAACACCCCTGCCGTACGCCTGAATTGGTAGTGAATGTCGGTGACAACAACCCTTTGTATAACACACTACATTTAAAGTCCTCATATTGTTCACGTACTAAGTTTATGGCATTTGCGGCGATACGTCTTCGCTGCAGTGAAACCCAGATGTTTTCTCTGGAGACACTGTCGAAGGCAGTGCTATAGTCTACGAAGACAAGTTGAAGTGCTGCACGTCTTTCTCATGATTGCTCGACAATTGTTCTAAGGGTGTTGATTTGATCCACGCATGATCGGTTTCGCCGGAGTCCTGCTTGCTGCTTTCGAATGGCCGAATCAAGTTTTTCGTTTACCCTGTTCAGAAGCACTTTCGTCAATACTTTTGATGGTACTGAGAGCAAGGTAATGCCTCTATAGTTTCGACATTCGCTTAGGTCACCTTTTTTCGGTAGTTTGATTAACATGCCATGTAGCCAATCTTCTGGCAAACACTCTTCGCTCCAGATTTTGGTTCAGCTGTTATTTGATCTATACCGGCGGCCTTGTTGTTTTTCATGCTTTGGATAGCTTTCACTATTTCAGCGATTGTAGGCGGTTGTGTTTGTATTCGACTACTACTGCGAGTCACTGTGGCAGTTGAAGTTGGTGATTCTGTTTGTGGGAATGTGGTAGATGTTGGATTCAGTGTGTCACAAAAATACTCTTTCAATCTCCTTAGTTGGTTGTCCGCTACCAACTGGAAAAGGTCGTTGGAAAAGGAAATCCAAGAATCGGGAAAATCGTGGCAAGAGATCAAAGTCATCGCAAGGGATCGTGACAAATGGAGAGATTTCATATTGGCCCTATGCTCCTCCTAGGAGTTAAAGGAGAATACATACAGTTGGTTGTCCGCGGATGTTAAGAGATTTCCGTTTTTGTCTTTGATAGGGCGATTCTGTTGGTGTTTTCTGCCAGATAGTCTGCGGGTGATATCGTAAAGCTGCTTGAGGTTTTGAGCATAAGCAGTACTTTCGGCTTCGCTCGCGAGGTCGTTATATATACTTCTTTTGTCCTGTCTGCACGAACGCCCTCTTCGTCGTTCTTTTTTGTTCTAGTTTTAGCGTCATCTCTTAGTTTTTTCTTAAAGATTGTTGAGCAATATACAAAATTTCTATACCTCTTTTTTACAAAGCAATTGTGTTTTTAAGATTCCAAATTTTCAATTTAAAGATGATTTTATGCTATTGACAATAAATAACCTAGACTGAAAAGCAGTCTTGGTCTTGACGACCATAGCAGTCTTGATCTTGGTTTTGAAATCATATCAGCGTTTCGGGCTTGGTCTTAGTCTTCAAAAACTGCCAAGGCCAATACTCAAAATACGACTAAGTTTACTCACCACTGTAAGTAAGTATGACAATTTGAAGATCGAATTGATAACATGAAAATTCCGGAATTGTTAGCGATGGGACTAATAAAAAGGCCGTGATCCCGAAATGACATCCCTATATGAGAATAAAGAAAATATGTGTAGTAAACATAGAAGTTTAAAATTTTTCAAAAAAATCTTTAAGCCCAAAAAAATGATTAGTTTAAAGAAAAAGGCACTTAATCAACTAAATTTCACTTTTTGCAAAACAATTTCGATAGTAAATATTGCAACTTATTTGCAGGATTCATTGCATTAGATAATATTCCAGAAGAAATCAAAAGCACTATTTCTTACACTCTTACTTCTATGACTTAAAACTTAATTCTCTTGCATTTTGCAACAAAATAATTCAGAAATTTTTCTCTTCTGTGAATTTCAAACAATTGAAAAAAACTGCATACAACTTCCAGAAGAAAAAGTTTCTATATTGCAAACTACAAAAGCTCTAAGGAAATGCATTTATATGTAAATTTGTGTTGTTAACTTTTATATATTTTTCAGTAAAAATAGTTTTGTTTGCTTTATATTTTTCTTTTATGTTATTGTTGTTGTGTACTTGTTGTAAATTGTAGTTTTTATATGTTTTTTTGTCCCCTTTTTAAATAACTTTGTTGCTGCATTAGTTTTTTTTTTTTGTTTTTTTGCCATTCAAAGTTTCTTGCACTTGAACGCAACTCTTTGGAAAATTAAAAAGTTTTTCCAATTGACCGCTTTTATTGTTGTTGTGTTCACATTTTTCCGTTTTTATGACTAACTTTGTCTCCAGCAGATTTGTTTTGTGTCCATGGAAAACAGCACTCTGAAAATGCGTTTAAGTTTTACATTCAAAAAAGTAGTAAATTTTACTACTGTTGCGTAAGATTGGGCAAATTCTGGAATAGAAATATAAATTACATACTATAAGGTACGAGGTGGCGTTTTCAAGTTCATGGAATGGGTAGGTTTAATGGTAAGTAGAGAGCTCTCTTAGGTTGTAACGTTTACAATAACTCATTATTATCATAACTGGCGCACTTCATCAAAATTGGCTCATAAGTCTGAAACTATTACCAAAAAAGTAACTCAAAAAAAAAGAAGACAAATATGAGGAAAATAGACAGTATTGAATTCACTATATCACTATACCAGCCATATACTGTGGTTTTTGGTGGTGCTTTATCGCCATACAAAGAACTAAGTTCATCAACACATTCTTGTTGAGATAATCCACGTCGAAAGTTGTGAAAAATAATCTAACAAAAACCTTTCCTTGAAATTTCCATTTTTTGGCCAAATTGATTTTCTTAACTCGCTGTAAACAAAACAAAAAGCACTAGTACATCAAAACGTTGTGAGTACGTTTATGCTACAAATGTCAAAATTTATTGCGGTGTTGCCAGATTTTAGCTATTGACACTAGTGTTGCCAGTTCCCGAAATATAAATAGTGCCCCTCGTATTTGGTACAAAATATAAAAAAAATCATTTATCATCCCTGGAACAATGGCAAAAGTGAAACGAAAAGAAAATAAAAAACATGAAGTCATTGTCAGCGTTTTGTCTTTCTCTTTGTGCTTAATCCTCTTTTCAGCTTTGTGTGTCCGCGTATCTTAACGTTGTCAATTTTGAAAAATTTGCATTCAATTTTACCTGGCTTAGTGGCAAAATATTAAAATAATTTTAACTTTGTGCTAATTTGCACACAAATACCTTTCTAATGGTGTATAATTCAGAGTCGTGCTCCATTTCAAACATAGTAAAAAAGGTAGGACATTGGTTGGTTCGATCACATTTATTGGTTCCTGAATGGTCTGAGGATATCATATAAAAAAGCAGCAAACGTTGATTTACTGTGTCAATAAATGAAAGAAAGACTCAAGCAACTGTCTTCTTTTGCTAAAATGCCATTTGAATAGATTGAGCGTTCTAATCAAAAAATTTAACTGATATTTACATTAGTGTAAAGTTCAAACAACAAATAAAAATAAGCTCACCGCACGAGGATTCGAACCGCGGCCCGCCCGTGTGATAGATATTTAGAAACATATTCTCTGCACTACTGGCCCATATGATGAAGAAGTATAAAATTTCTATATTTAGCAAATGTCTCTCCAAACATAAATATTTTTCATAGAATTTTATAGTCAAAATGGTTATAGATTTTGATAATAATAAAAAATTATAAAGTCGAAAATGATAACATAAGGTAAGGTTATTTATGTTTGAAATTTAATGTTAATTACTTTAGTTTTTTATATACTACCCGAGTTGGGCAAAAATTAGGACGCGTATTTTTCTTCGTGTTGAGCAACTTTTCTGTTATTATTCTGAATAATGTTGTACGATTTGGGAGATTACTTTTTGTTAATTTCTTTTATTTTTTTTAATAAAAAAGCAACAATGAGTCAATTATTGGGATAATAAATCAAAAATAATTTTTATTCCTCTGCAAACAGCCCATATTATGTATAGAAAAAGCATAAATTTCCAACAAAATATCGCTTAACTTGCTACAACATATTGTCTATACAGAAACTTAGTATCTTTATAGGGCAAAAAGGACGTAAAAATAATTAACTTAATTATCTAATCCCAGGCATTTATAACTTCGAAAGAAGAAAAACAGAAAAAGCACCAACAACATGTTAATAAAAATCTACTCAAAATCCTTTCGGAAACTCTCTACATTCGTAAGCAGCTGCTTGAGCAGATTGTTTTTTTTTCTCCAACTTTATACTATAGCGCGCACAAAGCCAAAAATCACAGTTCAGCGACCTGCAGCAAAAAAAAAAAAAAAAATTCAACTAAAGTTTTTCCTGTTTTTCTGCCACTTGTGTTTGGGCCAATCCCCAATCACAACAACATCAACAGCGCGGTGGCATCAAAATGAATTGAAAAACAAAAAAAAGAAAGAGATTTCTTAATCCTTTTTGCATGCGAAATTTCTCTTGTCCTTACTCCTTCCTATTTATTTTTTCTATGAAATTAAGCGTAGTTTCATTTAGCGGAAATGCGCGCCCAAGAGTTGATCCAACATGGCGCGGCGCTTAAAACGGAAATGAATATGCGGCTGTTATTCGTGTATGCTCACAGTTGCTCGTTGTAGTAGTAGTTCCGCCGCCTGTGTGGTATTTGTCGTTTGAGTTCATGCTTGACTGTTACTCTCATATATAATGAAGAGATTTTCGTTTAATTAAGTGAGGGAATTTCTTACCAAGTTAATGAAGTAACGCGTAAAACTTTTCAAATGTCCTTGCTTGTGCTATGGTGATAAATATTTAAGGATATTAGCAAAAGACTTACCGAAAAGTTGTGGTGGAATTTGGTATTATAGATGAATGAAATGTAGATGGTTACTTTAGCTGAAATTGAGAAGAAAAACAAAACTTTAGTTCATTTGGATTTTAGAACACTTCTACAAAAAATAATATTATTGGTTTTTTTGTGTAAAAAAAAATTAAAATTTCAATTTTAAGAATCCTTGAAAAATTCTCTGTTTAACATATTTTTTAAAATTTTCTATAAGTCCATAGGAGAGCATTGTTGTCAATAGCGTAGTATACGGGGTAGTGCTAGGTGGCGGAAAGAGAACCACCACATTAGATGTGGGTGGCCCGATAATAAATCAGCTGCTAACGGCTAAAGTGTAGAACAGCCTCACGATCAAGCCCGATAATAAATCAGTAAGTCGCAGGAGTGCTCTCTCTCTCCGAAGTACAAAGGAGATGCAGAAGGATAGATGATAGCGTGGGGTGAGGAAAGTAGTCATTGCGTTAGGTGTGAGCAGCCCGATACGATACCAGCTACTTACAATTAGAGAGTACGCGTTCAAGAGAATACCATTGCGTTAGGTGTGAGCAGCCCAATACTATACGATACTATACTATACTATACTATACTATACTATACTATACTATACTATACTATACTATACTATACTATACTATACTATACTGCTATAGAGCACGCGTTCAAGAGAATACCATTGCGTTAGGTGAGAGCGAGGCAATTAGCCAGTACTATATTCAACTAGGAGTGGAGAGAGCGACGCACAGGAGCGGAGAGTGGTGGGGAGTAGTAAGACGTGTCTTTATTATCACAGGGTGGCTGATTCGAAGTGTTACCAATTCAAAAGACTATATTTTTAGTTTCCATGCACAGATTTTATTGATCAAACGCTATAATTGTTGGGAAATGTTCAAATTATAAGAATCTACTTGAGATTTTCGATATGGCCACCTTTGGCCTTAACTATGGCCCGTAGACGGTCGAAGAACGAGTCGCATGCTGCACGAATTTGATTTTGTGGAAGTTTGCGCCATTCTCGTTGAAGGGCCACTTTTAGCGCATCAACGCTCTCGTATTTTTTAGTCAAGACCTTCCTGTCCAACATACCCCAGATTGAGAAATCCAGCGGATTCGCATCAGGCGAATTTGAGAGCCATTGTTGAGCAGAAATGAAGCTAGGAACGTTTTTCTCTAACCATTCTTGATTCACACGAGCTTTGTGTGACGGTGCCGAGTCTTGTTGGAATGTCCATGGCTTGCGACCGAAATGTTTGCGTGCCCACGGTAGTAAAGCACCCTCCAACACTGATTCACGATACACCTGGGCGTTTACTTTGACGCCAGCGGCCAAAAAAACGAGTGGTGAGCGCCCATCAGCAGTCACTGCAGCCCAAACCATCACATGCGGTGGTGCCTGCGTCCTGGTGGCCAAACGAACATTCAAATTTTTGTAGGACCTCTCTGTCAAGTAAACCCGATCATTTTGTTTGTTCACACATTGCTAGATACAGTAATTTTTCTCATCAGAGAAGACAATTTGTGACATATTACCGGCGGCGTGCAAGCGCAACAACTTCTTGGCTCTATCGAGCCTAACTTTTTTTTGAGCAGGAGTGAGATCATGCGCCTTTTGGAACTTGAGAGCCTTTAGTCCGAGCTTGTTTGACAATATGTGTTGCGTTCGTTCACGCGATATTTTCAGCTCGGCAGCCATTTGTTCAATTCTGGCCTTCAACTTTCGAATGAAACTTTTTTGTAATCCTCTCGAAAATTAAATTTTACGCCATTAATATAATTCTGCAACGAGTGAGACAAATGGTTATCAGAAGGCGTCAGGTCTGTCCTGTATGGGGGTTGTATTAAAAATTCACAGCCAAGCTTCTTCAGTTTTTGGCGTATCACAAAAGAAGCGCTTCATTCAATATTGTTAATTGCTGACAGTACAGTTCCGAATTAATCGTTTGACCACACAATTTGGGCAGGCTCACCTTGTTTTGACCGTGATCTTTTTCGGACATTATTATCATACGTTATCCATCGTCACCAGTAACCAATCTGTACTAAAATGGTTCGAGATCATTCCGTGTCAGAAGAAAATTACATACTGGAATGAGGTCAATAAGATTTTTTTTCACTTTCACGATGTCGCGACTGCTTTTGTGTCGGTCTTTCTCCACCTTTTAAAGAATTTCGTACACTTGTTTGGTACATGGTGTCTTTTACAATAAAATTTCGAGAGCGGAATCGATAATAACATTTTCCAGCTGTCCTTTCCGCTGAAGCTATCTTCTCCATTATGTTCACAAGTTTTTCTGTGAGTCTTCGTGGCAGTATAAATTAAAATGTAACAGTTGAATAATGAAGAAATGTCAATGGGTAAACATTTTTTTATGATCCTCAGAGGTGTCAACTTCCTTTAGCAATAAAGAATTGGCAGATCGGACCGAGTTATCGTACTTTAAACTTTGCTATTTCACTTTTCTGAACATTCTTTTTATTCAACCATATATTTTTTCCTACCGTGTGGAAGCGTTATTAGTCTTCAAACTGCTCTTGTCTGGAAATCAATTCTTCATATTACTATTAAATGCTTTGGTGAATACCTTACTTATTTTGTGATATACTTTCGGAACTTTATGTGATTGCGCTTCAAACTACAGTTCGATCGCATATTTTTCTTTAAGTAGCTAATGATCGATAAGCAATTGATGCTTAAGCCACAACAAAATGCAAGTTTTGTAAAAGAAATGTCAAAAATTGTTCCGAGAAAAACTTGATTTCAATAAAAAAAATCCTCACACGAATGAGTACATAAAACATTTTAAAATTCCTGAGAGGAAATTACACATTTTGACATCATTAAACATGATGTGCATTTAATTTCCCTCATCCCCCATAGCAAAAATTCTTCAACATAACAGAAAAAATTAAAAGTGCCACAATAACAAAAAGAATCCAACAAACAGTCAGTCCTGTCAGTGAATTGAACCTGCAAGCACTTCAAGACAGTTTCAACTGCAAATAATTCCATCAACGCCTTCTAACAAAACGCTGCTTTTGCTGCTGCAGCGACCTAACAAGTGAGGGGGATCGATCCACTTGAGAGATTTGCTGCAAGAGACCAAGATGAAAATGAACAGGCCAACTAGGGAGCTTGTGGGGCAATAAACAAATCATACAAAAATTTCCCGTACTACGAACAGTGCTGCCAACAGCAGCACCACAATGCAAGACAGACACAAAACAGCGGGCATTCTACGCTCTTTCTTCACATGCTGTGTGGTGATGGTGGTGGTGGTGCTCCATTGGGAGCAGGCGCGTGTATTGCAATAAAATGATTTCCTAAAGAGGCAAAATTAAGGGAAAATAAACGCACAAAATGATGCTGGTAGTAAAAAAGGAAAACGAAGGAAAAAAAAAAAAAAAAAAAAAAGAAAAATGTCTGGGAAATGTTTTGAAATAAAATTTTAAAGAAAAACACACACACACACGCATACAGTCGCAGCAAATGGAAAATGTTGAAAATAATCGAGAGTGACTTTGGCTGTGGCCGCCATAAATATTTTAACACCTCAAGAGCTACAAACAGGGCATAAAAATAAATGTTGCCAACACAACATTGAAAATTCATGAAAGGGAAAAATGAAAATAAAAAAGTAAAAAAAGACAAAGTACAATAAACGAGCAATAACAGCAATTTTTACTGGGTATAAGCAAATTGAAATTGTCGTACAAGAAAATGGAAAATTGCGATTGACCTCTCTCTACTGCGTACATCCAATGTGGCCATCATGTCGTCAAAAGGAAATAAAAATAAAAAGTTTTTTTTAAGAGAAAAAGAAGAATTTGCATGAAATTCAATTAAAATTTCAACACAACAACAACACTTAAATTTGATTGCACAATCAAAAGTTTTAGCATTACGCGTGACAAGCACAAAGTTTTCCCCCTCCCCCCAACGTACAAGAAGTCAACTTTAGTTGGTCATGTTGTTCGAGCGACTCCAGTGTGATGACGACGACAATGTCAGCAACAGTGCCGCTGTCAATATGAATTGTTTTATGTAGGAAATTATTAAAATTGTTTAAAGTTTTTTACGATGGAAAAATGAAATACGCAATGAGTTTTCTTTGATTTACAGGCATGAATAAATAATATGTACTTTTGAAATTGGAAATATTAAATAGTTAAATTTCAAGCTATGGCTGAGTAGAAATACTATTAATGGCTTAAATTTTCATATTCGCTTTTGCAATCTATATTTCTTCTATTATTTCTATTATTTTTTTCGAAAAAATTCAAAAAAAAAAAAGTTTAAATCAACTGCAAATTCATACAAGAAAATAAAATTTTAAAAAATCATTTTGTTTTTTATATCATAGTCTTTATATATATGAAAAATGGCCGAATTTAACTTTGGCCTATGGGGCATCACATACCGCTCCGGATAGCATTTGACTTTTGCATCTCCGATTTTTTGGAAATTTTTTTGTCTTATAGTAATAGGGTAACTGCGGGAGATGTGGCACCACTGGGTGATATGGCACCCCTATCATTTTCAATACTTGCAGCTTTCATAGCATTTAAATTTGGACACAGTTCAATTCAACTGCGCGATTGACTTCGTGGTATGTTGTTTGTTTAGCTGTATTAGCAATAATAGCTTCTGTGTGGGATTTTTAAACAAATTTTGGAAATGTTAACGACTTACTTTTGTTTTGCATATACTTTGAGAGGCAGTAGAACGGTGAGTATTTGATACAGCTTTATGGTGCATATATCAAAACAAACAGGATTGAATGTGATTTCGTTTTCGGATAAATACGAGCGCAAGTGAACATGTCAGTTCGAGTTGTGTCATTTTTACTCGGTATATACCGAAAGGGAGATATGGCCCCCCACTACTGCGGGTGATATGGTTATCAAGCCATATCTCCCTTTGCATGTTATAAGATATTCGGGAGTCCAAATATCCTTAGTGCTAAATCTTTGTGTTTCGGTTTTCCATATTTTGTTGAACATAAACTTGACTGAACTCTGGATGTAAAGGGCCAGCAAACAGCATCTCTAATAACACGGGCTCATCATTGAGGAAAGTCCAAATAAAATTCCAGATCACGCTTTTTTACAGCATTGCATTGAGAAAAATCAAAGACAAAATATGGCTGAAGTGCTTCAATGTACCAAAGATCCGCAGAGTTTTAGTCAGGTAGGACATTCAATGATTGTGTTTTCATTATTTGATTAATTTGAGGTTTTCACTAGGATATGCTAGAAAAGCCTGAACATGTCTTAAATGAAATAGCGCGTGTACCAACGACATCGAAAGTTATAAGCCGAGTACGAGAAAATATACGGCAAGGATTTTAACGTCTCCCGAAAATGTGGTCCAGCAGAAAACAAAAAATTTTAAAAGAAAAACACAACCAAAGAAGAAAACATATAAACGCAAGTTGGTAACTAACTATGCTTCTTCCGATGAAAATGCTGTATTTCAAGATGAATCTGATGGACCTGAAGATTTAGGCGAAAATGAATGCGTTGGATGCGGTGAAGAATATGGACAAACCTCTAAAAAAGACGATTGGATCCAATGCGTAATGTGCCTGTATGTGGTTACATGAAACATTTACATCATTTGTGCACACATGCAACAATTGTGGCAACAAAAACTTAAAATCCACTTAGGGTGCCATGTCACCCATGATATGGTGCCATATCACCCGCAGTGTTTGGCACTTTATAACATTTTTTATAATGAAGAAGAAACATATTTGCAATAATTTTTATTCTAGTTGAAGTATTTTTTTTTTGTCTTAAATTAATAAAAGAATAAATTTGTATTTAGTTTTTTTAAAAATCTCTTTTGATTCTGGTTTTATAACAGTTTATTGAAAAGGGTGTCATATCTCCCGCATTTACCCTAGTTGAGATTTGCATAAATTTTTTTTCATCGAGCCGTTTCAGAGATATAAATTTTCAAAAAACTAAAAAAGTTGCTAAAACAACATTTAGTAGCTTTTTGAAATGCTTGTAACTCCGTCAATACATAGTCAAAATTTTTATAAAAAACAAACATTTTTTTTAAAAATTTTTTTTATTAAATTTTCAACTTTTAAAACTAAATTGCTTTTTTTATCAATGACTCTCCGATTTTTTTAATGAATTTGACAAATTTTAAGACTGATTTTAGAATGGGCAAACCATGGGATCTATTTTTTTTAAATTTTTTAATTAACAAAACAGTGAGTGAACGAACACTAAAATATTCTTCGTTGCTGGAAGAGGGTAAATATGTTCACCAACTCCCATTAATTTGTCCTCTGCAACATTTTTCTTAAATATACAAACAACTTTTACCACTTCTTAAGGAGGCTCTCATACAAAATTTTGATAACATAACAAAAAAAATCCTCATTGCCGAAAGAGGAAAAAAAATGTTCACAGTCCCCCATTAATTTTTCGTCCTCAACATTTTTCTTCAACATAATAGATCCTTTTATCCACCCCTTAAGGGAAGCCTCCGTAAGGGGATGAAGAATAGTTTGTTCGAAAAAAATGTTAAGGAGGAAAAATTAATGGGTGTCTGTGAACTTATTTTTCGCTTACCGGCCATGAAAAAATGGGGAGGTATGTTTGAAAGAAATGTTGGAGAGGAAAAGTCAATGAAGGTCGGTGAACATTTTTTCCATCTCCAGGCTTCACATATTTTTTTTTTTGATATTTTTATCAAAATTTTGTATGGGAGCCCCCTTAAGGGGTGGAAAAAATTGGTAAGTATGTTTTAGAAAAATTTATACTTTTACCCTCTCACGGCAATGAGGAATATTTTAGTGGAATATTTCGTCCACTCACTTTTTTTTAATAAAAAAATTTTAAAAAAATAAAAATAGATCCCATCGTTTGCCAATTCTAAAAATAGTCTTAAAATTTATCAAATTCATTAAAGATTTTTTAGAAATTTTTGTATACGATTGATAAAAATAGCAATTTAGTTTTAAAAGTCGAAAATTTAATAAAAAAATTTAAAAAAAAAAAACTATTTGTTTTGTGTCGTATTGTACTTCTTATTTCAATAGTAATGAAAAAAAGCTTTTATTTCCTTTACGGTTATTTAAAATCCTGTTTAAACGTTTGAATAAAATGCCATTGGCCGCTCGAGAGTGCGCAAAAAAGTATGCACTAAAAAAAATATTATTTTTTGATATCAAAAAAGGACTCTTTTGCTGTCACAAGAAACTAAAAGCAAAAACATCAAAGTTAAATAAAATGCTAAAAAAATTACGAGCATTTGTCTCTTAACCAGTGGGGCCAACTTTTAAGTGCAGCGCAATAGCAACAACAGTATATAATATATATAAATACAACAAAAACAACAAAGTCGACACTGAGGTGACAACACACTGACTCTGCGGAACTCTATGTTCCTACTGTTGCAAATCCACTTAAATTAATTGCAAATGCTGTTGATTACGCTTCCGTTTCTTTACCGTTACAACACAAACATGGCGGCCGCCTTTGCTTTGACGTTTGCTGCTTTGACAGCATCAACAACAACTGCAACAACAACATTATGGGAGAGTGGGGAGCCGGGGTAAAAACAACAGCTACATCAAAATCAACGACATCGCCAGCGGCGCATAAGGCAAACAGAAAATCCGTGTTGCCAACGTTTGCATGAAATTTGCACTTGAAGGCACTAAAACGAGGGGGAAGAGGGGTTCCTCCTTTCCATCCATGTAATTTGTGCACAAACATGTAGTGCGGAAGAGAAAAATGAGTTTAGAGTAGGGAGAAAGGGTGCAGGTGTCTGTGAAAAGCTTGCGAATGCGCTAGGGCATGTTCAGGTTAAGTCAGTATCAAAGCCAACACGTTGAAATTCAAAGAAAATCAGCCAAAGAGCATGAAGCAGAGCAATTGAAAGCATGACAGGATTGAAAATTTAAACACAAGACAAACAGGATGCGACAGCCTATAGGATATATTAGACACTGACTATCAAGCGCCTGAAAAAACACGCCGAAACATAGTGCAGATAGCACCCGCAAGAACAATCAATGTCAAAACGCCAATATTGTGGTTGACGTTACCAACATGTGTGAGAATTTTTTGCTTTGTTGAGAGCAACAAAAATAAAAATTAATTTAGTTTCTCATAAAAGACATTTTTATGATGCAATAATTACAGGAGAATATAACTTTTTTTTAAAAAAAACTAAAACTCGTATTTTTTATATTGCTTGTTGAAAGTCAGTTGAAAGTTAAATGGAATCAAAAAACTATAGAGAAGCTTTCATATATATGTATCATCAGCAGTGGAATTTCAGAAGAAGACAATATTTTTGAAAATTTCCCTTTTTTGGGAATTTTTTTTTTTTTGTTCAGGGAATTTTATATTTTGGCTTCAAAACGTTTTTAGAAAACAAAAAAATAATCTATTAGATTAATCTCAAAATTATGTTAGTCAATTCCGGTTTAAATTTCGTAAAAAATTAATAACACCGGCACACAAAAAAAGCCAAAACCTTCCTTATAAAACTACACCTTCAAACTTTTCTGATTGAACTCTTACTTTCCGAGATATCATTTTGAAGTAAACTCATCTCAACCCCCATACAAAAGGTAAAATTATATTTGTAGCGTAATTAAGCACATAAAATTTATATCCTTTTACTTCAAAGATTGATAACTCGGAAAGTAGGAGTCTAATCGGAAAAGTTTGAAGGTATAGTTTGATAAAGAAGATTATTTAAAGCCATTCAAAAAATGTATCTACACCATAAGCGTGTAAAAAGCGTTTTTTGCAATTTCAAGCAAGTATATCTCGAAATTTTTAAGGTATATGAGCAATTCTGACCTTGGATTCGGATTCAGCGCACCAAAAGACATATTTTCCAGGAAAATTTCTACTTCCGCGAAGCTTATTTTTGGAAACAAATTGCTTCTTTCGGCTTCAAAAGCAATGTAAATGAAATATACTTATGTAACTTTACTTTAAAAATTTCTTACGACAGCAAACGCATATTGTTAATTAACAAAAGCACTTGAAATCAATGAAAAGGCAACTTAGATTTTAAATTTTAGCAAAAGATAACGTTTTGAAAAATTTCCATTTTTTGGGAAATTTTTTTTTCTTAAGGGAAATTTTGGTTTTTTCTGCAGCGGTGATTAAAATAAGGAAAAAAAATTCAAAAATAATATGTTTAATTTAATATTTATAAAATTTCCCAAGAAAAGAAATTTTTAGTTTTCTAAAAAAAATTTCATTAAATTTTAAAATTTTTCCTATGTTCAGACTAGCTCAAAATTTGTTCAAAACTTAAGCCAATTCTCGCAGAATTTTCAACATTTTGCAAAAATAAAACAAACATGTACATAAGCCCTCAAAAGTTAAATTAAGGTATGTACTTTTTTTTCAAATCAACAAATTTACTATTTTCTCTGCACAAAATTTATGGTAACTCCAACTTAGTTCAATTTATCTTCCTACCCTAACTGCTAAATTTCAATCGTTTATAATTGCTCTCCAACGGCGTGTAACTCAAATCCTTTTACAGCTCCCTAAACATGAACTCAACACGTACCAAAGCAGAAAAAGCCCAAAGCCCCATTAAAAACAAGATACTGAAGATAGGGTTTAAATTTTAAACCACGTACATGGGATGATGAAAATAACCAACCAACCAAACCAACAAACAAACAACGCCAACAACAACAAACAAACGGAAAAAAAAAAATCAAGCGCCAAAATCCCGACAGAAAAATTTTATATATGCAAGTCACGTTTAGCATATGGCTGGTAGGATTCAACGTCACATCATCAACGGCATCACGACATCGGCATCAAAGCAGCATCACTGTCAACATTGTCATCTGCACAACACATCGCCACCATAACCAACACCACCCCCATCAACATTATCGTGCCGAAAAAGGAAGAAATCTATGTTCCACACATTTACATGCACTCGTACAGACACAAACATATCGTTTTGTGTTTGTCAACACACAAAATTGTGTGCAAATCCTTTTCATACTATATATAGCTATACAACTCTCTCTTTTTGCATTTTATACCACGCGCTTTTAGCGTCCTTTGTCACATTTTATTCTCTATTTTCTACTTTGCACCTTTTGCCTCCTAATGGTCCCTTTTTCTCTCTCTGTATGGCAACAATGCGTCACACATTTTTTGTTTTCATCCTTTCCTTTTTTTTTTGTTTTCCTACCTATGGAATAACGTGATATGCGTACGTAGATATTTTGAGTTCGTGCTTTGGAAATTATTTAAGAGCTTAAAAGGTGAAAGCTGCGCTGAGCTGCGTTGTAAATATATCGTTCCTGTACATGGTTTTTCCGTTTCTTTTTTTTCTATAATTTCATAAGGTTTGCCATTTTTTCACTTTTTATGTAAGTACATACATATAGATTTATTGAATATTCAATTATCGACAAATAACCTTTGGCTCCTCACAAGAAAAAAAAAAAAAAATGAAATCTACCTTGATGCAAAAGCAAAGTAATTTTTGAACCCTAATCTACAATAGAGGAGTGATTTTCCAAAGGGCGTATTTCCGCTTCCGATCTCAAACAAACCTAAGAATGCATGCAATCGCCATTGTCATGCTAAAATGCATCCTCTAGGTTTTAATTGTAGCTAGCGCAGTATGTCTCAAAACCAGAGTGTGTTGCCAACTAAAAACAATTTGGCAATTTTTCACAGTAGACGGCGCTAGTGAGCACTATGATCTATGCATATGACGATTTTGTACAGATAAGTTTATCCGTGTCCAATAACTTAATGGCTAAAGCACCGCGTTTTCTTTCATTACAAAGCCTGAGTCACGGGTTCGAGTACGGTTTCTAACAAGATTTAATTAAAACTGATCTGATGTTTATTTTCTTTTTAGTTTCAGAGATATTTTTTAAAAAATATATAAATATTTCCGCCCCAGCTCCAAGTTGTTTCTGATTTTAAATAAAATAAAAAAAAAAATTTTTTAAAAAAAAATCATATAAATCGGATCTGTTCTTGAGGACTTCGGACGAAAAGGCTTTGTTAACTCCACTATTTATCAATGATGCTAACTAAATATTATCAATATTTTTCGACATTTTTGGACTTTTACCGATGTTTTAGACGTTTTTCAATACTTTTGGACTTTTACCGATTTGTTCGATATTTTCTAATACTTTTGGACTTTTACCAAATTTAAATATGTTTTTCGACCGATATTGATTTCGATACTTTCCGACTCTTACCGATATTTTGGATGTTTTTCGATACACTTGAACTTTTACCGATTTCTTTGATGTGTTTCTTTACTTTTTGTACTTTTTTCGATATTTTTGGGTTTTTACCTATATTTTAGATGTTTTTCGATACTTTTACACTTTTGCCGATATTTCAGATGTTTTTCGATATGTTTGGACTTTTATCGATTTCTTCGATACTTTTGCACCTTTACGGATTTTTTTGATGTATATCAATATTTTACTTCTGGACTTTCACCGGAGTAATCGGTGCATTTTAATATTTTTTAATATATTTGGACTTTTTCCGATATTTTTGATGTGATAATTTTCCGGAAATTATTCAAATAAATAAATTCGAGCATCTGTTTGTGGCACATTATTTCAAAAAATAGTTTTCGTTATAAGCTTTTTATTGCTTTCTTTCTTAAAGAACGCCTTTTTATTTTTTTTTTGTGGCATAAGTAAGTGATATAAAACAATTTGTTATTTTTGTTTGTCTGCGAATAACCCCAAGTCAAAAATTAAACAAAACCCGAGCAACGCCGGGTAAAACAACTAGTTAACTATAAATGATTAAGGCCGAATATCAGTCATCTTAGTATTGGTTTCAAAAGTTTACCAAGACCAAGACTTACCCCCAAGAATAATTTTGCACTACAACCAAGTATCTTTAGGAAAACTGCTATTTTCGATTTCGCTTGGACATTAAAGGAAAAAATCGGGAAAAAATCCACATATTTAATTCAAAATTTTATTTCTGGTGAATTTATCTCTTCATGTTTGTTATACATTTTCATCTATACGTATATACACATAAGTATAATAATATTTGCTATTCTAAGCGCAATTTAATGCCAACGGCAGATTGCAGCAACATTTGCTGACTACACAAATGCAACGCCAACGTAAATTGTTGGCATTTTGTCGTTAGAACATTTTTCATGTATGCAATAAATATTTACACAATATGTATACATACATATTGCTGCATATTTTAAATTAAAAAAAAATATTTCTTGGAGACAAAAATTTTATAGACTGATTCAATTTCAATTCATGCAGTGAGTGTGCACTTGGGTTTGCGTATCAACTTCAAACTAACATAACATTTTTGGAGCAAAAAAGAAATTTTGGCGAACATTAAATTTTGCACCAAAGTACCGTAAAATTTTTTTTCATAATATGCAAAAAAAAAAATTCTTAACATCTAACTTTTATTGCACGAGTTTCGTACCTCAAAAATATAGAATTCGCCTTTTTTTGAAATTTATAGGTTTTGTTCAAGTCATTCGAGATATTGCGTAAGCCAGAGTTGGTAAAAGAAGGTAAGTGCCATTTTTGGAATCAGTACCGCATCTAAAAAAGTGAGAAAAAAATTTGTGCAATTTTTTTTTTTCTCAATTGAAACATTAAAAATTGCAAATTTTACATTAACAACAAAAACAAAAGCCCGAAAACCATCATAACAAGAATAAGGTGAACGTGTTTCACTATCATTTCACTAAATTTTCGACAACATAAGGTATACAAGCCCTAACCACTATTGGTTCGTACAGCTCCGATTTTTTTCTAAACTCGATATTTGGCGAATTTTCTTGAATTGCCCATTGATTTCGTGTTTATATTCTTTGAACTTTTGAAAAGCTTATAGTATCAGCTACCAAAAAATAATAACACAAAAAATAAATATTTCAAGACTGCAACAATAAATGCATTTATTCAGATGTATTATTTAAAAAAAACAAAAAAATATGACCTCCATTACTTTGTACAGTCACTTCAACTTATGATTAATATTTTGTTACGTCGCCCTTTGCCTTAACAACCTCTTCGATTTTAAGTGGCATTGTTTTTATTAAACATAAGCACTCATTTGGCGTGATAGAATCCCAGATTTCTTGTATTTTGTTCTTCAAACCATCAACAGTCCTTTGGGGATGATTTCGGAGCCTTCTTTTCATTATTGCCCATAAGGACTCAATTGGGTTAAGGTCCGGGCTGGAAGATGGCCAATCTAAAACATTTATATTCTTATGCTGAAGCCAATTTTTAGTTATTTTGGCAGTATGGGGGGGTGCACCATCTTGTTGGAAAATGAACTCATCTTCATAAGTTATATGAGACACAGATGGAAGCAAATTATTTTCCAAAATATCGATGTAGTTATGGGCTTTTACAGTACCATCAATGAAATGTAGCTTTCCTACTCCTTTTAAAGACATGCAGCCCCAGACCATAACACTCTTTGAGAACTTAACCACTCTCCTCAAACAATCTCTATGATAAACTTCGTTTTTCGTTCGTATAACGCGAGATCTGCTATCGCCGACGCACACATCAAATTTGGATTCATCACTAAATATGACGGAGTCTCATTGTCGCTGCACCTACAATCGCCTGGACTTGGCCCACAATAGCCGATTTCGCTTTTGGAGAGCAGTTAATAAAGGTTTCTTCTTTGCCTTAAAAATTCAAGAAATTATATGTGGAATTTACTATGACTGTAACCATACCTTATAGAAGTTGTAATCAAGTTTATGCAGCTGTACCCGAGCCCATTCGCGTCCCACACGTTTACCGATCTTCTGTAGCCAAGTTGCGAACAAAAGCTCGCCTGTTTTTTTTAATTACTATACTCAAACCACGAATGTCTCGATCTGTTAGTTTTGATTTCCGACCGATTTCGTGAGCCTTTGGTGCAACAGATCCGGTTTTTTTATAATTATCGATTATACTTTGCACCGTTGACCTCGCCAAGTTTAATTCTTCTGCAATTTCACCATAACTGCTTTTCAATTTATATTTATCAATAATTAGTTGACAAATTTCCGTAGAAAGTGATTTTCCGCGAGCCATTGTGAAATGCTGATAGGAAATTTCGCCAAATATTTGACAGAAATATCACGATTAACGGTAAAGTCATGGCATACCTTCCGTTTTTATTTTTGTTTAGATTAAACAAGGTTTTTCGGTGCTAAACTGACTGTACGAATAGTGGTCATATTTTTTTGCTGTTTTTAAATAATAAATTATTATTTTTTGGTAGCTGATACTATAAGCTTTTCAAAAGTTCAAAGAATGTAAACACAAAATCAATGGGCAATTCAAGAAAATTCGCCAAATATCGAGTTAAGAAAAAAAAAAAGGAGCTGTACGAACCAATAGTGGTTAGGGCTTGAAAATTAGCATTTCCATTTATAATAAGTATATAAATCAATATTTGCATATTATGAAAATCTATAATCGTTGTTTAGCTGCCTCAAGGCTTTAGGTTTAATTAAAAGATTTCGAAAACTTTTTAATTATTTCTTTATTTTCCGATATTTCGAGTTGTACTACAACTCATCATCAGGGTGGTTTAATAACATGCTAACCATAACACGGAGTCACTAAAACTTGAAAAATGAAAAATAATTTCATGGTGCATCAAATAAACTTCGATTCATGTAAAAACAGTTGATAAATAACGAAATGCATTTGAAAAATCCGAGAACAATTCATGAATTTTTCAAAATTTAATTATTGGTAAAATTCCAACCAAACGCTATAAAAAAATTGGGCCAAATCCAAAAAAAAAAGAAGTGTTCCCTTATTTTGATTGAAGAGAAATATAACGATAGTTTGAAGTTGATACGCAAACCTAAGTGCACACTCACTGCACGAATTGAAATGGAATCAGTCTTTAAGAGAAATAATATTTTATAATGAATATTTATTTACCCATATAGCAAAATTTCTATACGGAACTCTCTTGGTTGCTTAAGTTTTTAAGCCACATGAAACTCGAGCAGCAGCACATCATAACGAAATAACTATTTCAACAGCTTTATACATCAACTGTCAAATTACCAATTCTGTATCGCATCTCCAACTTGTCACGTGTCTCCCATGAGTGCACTTAATGTCAACACTGGCAACGCTTCAATTCAGCAAAATTGAGAGGCTTCAAAGAGCGTTTAAAGCAGCAGCAACATGAAACAGTGATGCTACACAAAAATTACATATTAATACAACGGTGATGGCGAGCATTAAATAAAAATATATAGACATTTGTGAATACAAAAAAGTTATATTATAAAAATAAGTACGTACGTATATGCTAAGTAAATATATTGCAGTCTTTAAGAGAAAATATTTTAAAAATGGTTAGTGAAGAGAATGAGTGAATTGCTTGAAGCTGTCAATTTGACATTTAATAACTTAATAAGCATTGGCAATAGCCACAATAAATAGCAATATTTAGAAAACTTGTTTTAATATGAGTATGTCGTGTTCACTTTATTTTAAGATTTTGTTGTTGTTTTCTTAGTGGAGGGTTTCAGTTACAACAATTTTTTTTTAAATATTTTCAGTAGGTCGTTTTTTTTGTTACAAAATATATACTCGTAGTTAAGTATATGAAAATCTAAAAAAAATTGTGGTATATTTTTTGACCACAAAATACAAGCATAGTAAGTAAGTAGCTACTGTTTAGCGAAGTATCAAGTTACAAGTTTAATTTATAGTGGTTACTAAAGCCAAGAATAACTAGTAAGGGTGTAAAATTTGGCCTGGCCAAACATTAAATACCCTACACTGCAGTATTTTTCAAATTTTGCTCATATGGGAGTTGCTACGCCCTCTTGTCCGAGGTCACCCAGTTTTTGTTCAGCGCTTGCATTTATAGTTTTAAGTGTCTGAGTGAAAAACTTTTTCAGTAAAGCGTTTTGAAGCTTTTGCTTATATAGGAGGTGCCACGCCCTCTTGACCGAGTTCGTCTAGTTTTAGCTTAGAGCGTGCATTTATAGTATTTAGTATTTGAGTGAAGCTTGGTTCGATTATCTCAAGAAACTGTTTCAGTATAGCATTTTGAAACTTTTGCTTCTGTGGGAGGTACCACGCCCCCTTGTCCGATTTCACCCAATTTTTGTTGAGAGCTTTCATTTATGATTCTTAGTGTCTGAGTTAAATTTGATTCGAATATTTCAAAAAACGCTTTCAGTATAGCGTTTTTAAGCATTTGCTTATATGGGAGGTGCCACGCCCTCTTGTCCGAATTCGCTTAGTTTTCCTCAGAGCTTGCGCTTACAATTTTTAATATTAATGCGTATTTTGGTTGCATTGTCGTGAAAAAAACTTCTAAAATTGCATTTTGAATATATTTTTTGTATGGGCGGTAGGCGTGTCCGTTGACCGATTTCGCTCAATTTCAATCCCCCGAGCTAACTTTGGTGACGAAGGCAGTGTACCAAGTTTTATTGAATTATCTTGCTCAGTTTTCCCAAAAAGTGTATTTCAACACACAGCCAGCCACCCAGCCACCCAGCCAGCCAGCCAGCCAGCCACCCAGCCAGCCAGCCAGACAGACGGACATGGCTATATCGACTCAGGAGGTGACGCTGATCAAGAATATATATACTTTTCTATATCTGCCACGCCTCCTTCTCTGCGTTACAAACGGAAGGACAAAGTGAATATACCCTGGGTGTAGGGTATAAAAATAGGAACCTTTATCTTAGAAAAGAATTAAATTAAAATAAGGCAAAATTTAGAGAGAAAAAAAAACTACTTAGTAAGTGTTTTCCCTTTAGTCCAGCCAAAACCTAAATTTGAAAATTTTGTTTGTTTGGGAGTTCCCCACGTAAAAACAACACAAAGTTCAAAATTCAATTCCGATCCAAAAAAAAAATTGACAATTTCATACCTGCTTATAAATGGAAGGAGAAAGTGAAATTGTAGGTTATAAAAATGGAAGCCTAAACGCTACCTTTGTACCATTATTTTTTCCACCTTAAGATTTTCGCTAACTTATCTACTGTCTATCTTCACTGCTAAGTGAGGTTCACCTGCAAAAGTAACGTTTTATGAAATTGACTCGCTCCACTTAGAGTAGAATTTAAGATAAACATTTTCTCCAAACAATCCTACTTATTCACCATCTCCACCCCTTAGGGGGCTTCTCAAACAAGGGAGGAAAAACAATTTTTACAATACTCCTCCATCGTGCACATTGACTCGCAAGTACCTTCAATCCTCTTCAACATTTCCTCGGACTTTTTTCTATATTTTATTTTGTTTTTTATTTTAGCAATGTTTACAATATTACATATGCAATAAAGAATTAAAATTACTCGATAAAAATGGGAAAAACTCTGTACCTTATACGTGCGTATTTTTTTTTTTCCAATTTGATCGATAAAACAGCTTTAAAAAAGCAAAATAAATTGAAAAGTCGTAGCATAACCGCATTAGTTTTGCCGACTTTTCAAAAAGTTTTGCATTCCACTTTCACGTGAAAGTTCAATTGGCAACAGGGCGGAATGAAGCGATTTCTCAAAAGCAATGTTTCTTATAGCTATATTATTGTTAAAGAAGATTTTAAGGTCAAAATCCTTATGACGAATTAGTACTCTTCATTGACTCGAAACTTTGTCTATTTTGCTGGATGAAATTTTTGTGTTGAGAAGACTGCATATCAGTCTTGGCAGTTTTATAGTCAATAAGTGTGTCACGCCCCTTTCAATCATAAAATCATCTCCCAATTCTTAAAAACTCAACTGCTTTGGAACAGTAAGGCTTAGTTATTTCTAATATTCAACAATCTTTAGAAATTTTTTCAAGACCAAGAATGAGACCAAAACTCAATATCCAAGACCAAGACAATATGAGTCTTTGTTTTGGACATTGAGTTTGCGGATCACTAAGTTTAATTATTTTATATGTAATATGACTATCAAATATTTTGTATAGACCATGTAGAACAAACCAGAAAAACAATGCTTTTCGCAAGCTCTAGAAGACAATACTTCTGCAAATAATTAGATCATCTTCATCAGCTTTTCATTTCTCTTCAAGAACATTTATGAAAGTTTCAAAAGCAAACTATTTGAAATTTTTTAAATCAATCTAATTGAACTTAAGACTCATGTAACCAAATCAATGACAACAAGATTGATCTGAACCTTAGTATCGTAACATTTAAGCTCAAGTATGTGCAAAAAAAATAAAAACCTTACAACAATAACGTTTACTAAGAAAGTGTAGTGCGCTCGTCATCAGCCTTCATTTTTATTTACACAGTCAATTTCAATTTGTATTCTTTATACTTTTTTTTTTTTAACAAAATTCTCCTTTCCATCGTTTTCCTTTTTGTTGCAATATTTAGTTTCGATTTCACTCAAAAAGCTCCCAAGGGTATTTTTAACCCTTTCTAAGTTGCATATCGCAATATGCTTCAATTCCGTTTTAACTCCCAGCAGTATTTGTCCTTACTCCTGCTCCCACTACTTCATAACTACTTATACTCATAGAGTTGGGAGTCATTTTTAGCCAAACACAAGCCAGCGCATCATCCACAAGAACGTTTATTATTGTTTGTTGCAGTTACTATTGTTGTTGTTGCATGCTTTGCAGCAGCCACACTCAGGATAATTGGCTGAGGCTTCTGCCATTGCTATTGCTACGACTTCGTATCAAACGATTCAAGTTAGCATGGAGCATAATCATGCAGCAGCAGCAGCTGTAGTCTGATCATCCGGCACAGTTGCCTATGCAGTCAGTCCGCCAGTAGAGTGTCAAGGTAATTTGGCTTTGAGGCCTTTGCAAACTTACAATCGTTCGCACATTATTTGAAGCTTTACATATATGTAAATGTGTTAAAATTTAAAATGTAAAATTTTTTCAGCAATGTTTTTGTGTAAAATTTTACACAGCAATCGGTAAAATTTAACTCAGCAATGTGTAAAATTTAACTCAGCATTGTGTAAATTTAACATAGCAATGTGTAAAATTTTAATCGGAAATGTGTAAAATTTAACTGAGCAATTTGTCAAATTTAATTCGGCAGCTTTTAAAATTTTACTCAACAATTTGTAAAATTTAACACAGCATGTAAAAGAAGTGTAAAATTTAACTCAGCAATGTGTGAGATTTAACACAGTAAAATATATAAAATTTATCTCATGAATATGTTAAATTTATCTCACCAATGTGTAAAATTTAACCCATCAATGGGTAAAATTCAACACAGCAAACTGTAGAATTTAACTCAGCAATGTGTAAAATTTAACTCATCAACATGTAAAATTTACCTTAGCAATGAGTAAAATTTAACTAAACATGTGTAAAATTAATCTCAACATTTGTAAAATTAAACTCAACAATTTTTTAAAATTTAACTCGACATTGTGTAAGATTTAACTCGGCAATGTGTAAAATTTATCTCGGGAATATGTAAATTTAATTCAGCAATGTGTAAAATTTAACTAAGTAATGTGTAAAATTTAGCTCGGTAATGTGTAAAATTTAACTCAGCAATGTGTAAAATTTAACTAAGCAATGTGTAAAATTTATCTCGGGAATGTGTAAAATTTAACTCAACAATCTGAAAAATTTAACTCAGTAATGTGCAAAATTTAACTCGGCAATGGGTAAAATTTTACTCAACAATTTTTAAAATTTAACTTAGCAATATATAATATTTATCTCGGCAATGTGTAAAATTTAACTCGGCAATGTGTAAAACTTATCTCGGGAATGTGTAAAATTTAACTCAGCAATGTGTAAAATTTAACTAAGCAATGTGTAAAATTTAGCTCGGTAATGTGTAAAATTTAACTCAGCAATGTGTAAAATTTAACTAAGCAATGTGTAAAATTTATCTCGGGAATGTGTAAAATTTAACTCAACAATCTGAAAAATTTAACTCAGTAATGTGTCAAATTTAACTCAGCAATGTGTAAAATTTAACTAAGCAATGTTAAAAATTTAACTCAAGATTGTGTAAAATTTAACTCGGCGATATGTAAAATTTAACTCAGCAATGTGTAAAATTTATCTCAAGAATATGTGAAATTTAATTCAACAATCTGAAAAATTTAACTCAGCCATGTGTAAAATTTAACTCGACAATATGTAAAATTTAACTCAGCAATGTATAAAATTTAGCTCGGCAATGTGTAAAATTTAGCTCAGCAATGTGAAAAATTTAACTAAGCAATGTGTAAAATTTAGCTCGGTAATGTGTAAAATTTAACTCAGCAATGTGTAAAATTTAACTAAGCAATGTGTAAAATTTATCTCGGGAATGTGTAAAATTTAACTCAACAATCTGAAAAATTTAACTCAGTAATGTGTAAAATTTAACTCAGCAATGTGTAAAATTTAACTCAACAATTTTTAAAATTTAACTTAGCAATATATAATATTTATCTCGGCAATGTGTAAAATTTAACTCGGCAATGTGTAAAACTTATCTCGGGAATATGTAAAATTTAACTCAGCAGTGTGCAAAATTTAACTAAGCAATGTGTAAAATTTAACACAGCAATATGAAAAATTTAACTCAAGATTGTGTAAAATTTAACTCGGCGATATGTAAAATTTAACTCAGCAATGTGTAAAATTTATCTCAAGAATATGTGAAATTTAATTCAACAATCTGAAAAATTTAACTCAGCCATGTGTAAAATTTAACTCGACAATATGTAAAATTTAACTCAGCAATGTATAAAATTTAGCTCGGCAATGTGTAAAATTTAACTCAGCAATGTGTAAAATTTAACTCAGCAATGTGTAAAATTTAACTAAGCAATGTGAAAAATTTATCTCGGCAATGTGTAAAATTTAACTAAGCAATGTGTAAAATTTAGCTCGGTAGTGTGTAAAATTTAACTCAGCAATGTATAAAATTTAACTAAGCAATGTGTAAAATTTATCTCGGGAATATGTAAAATTTAAATCAACAATCTGAAAAATTTAACTCAGCAATGTGTACAATTTAACTTAGTAATGTGTCAAATTTAACACAGCATTGTTTAAAATTCTCTGTTTTAAAGCTTTCGGCGCCACAAGGCCACACTATTCCAAGTCCGCCGCCACTGTATCAGCTTCGATTTCACTTGTGCTGCCTTGACTGTTGGTCTTGCCATGCTCCTCTTCTCCGTTGCTGTTTACAACTTTTATCGGTTTTGTTGAATCTACAATAATTTGTGTAGGCAAAGCAATAATTTTTATGATTTTGCTAGAGTTGCAACGTTTTTGCTTTGGCTTTTTTGTCTCTACATAAAATCTTTGTCTTTCTGCATACTGCGGTGCTGCTGCCTTTTTCAATAAATATAATCATTTGGCATCACTGGAACGTGGAATCGTTCAGTATGATATTTTTTTCATTTTTTTTTTTTTATTTTTCTACTTGCAGTATTATTGTGGTTGTTGTGATGATAGTAGTTATTGCAATTGCTGTTGTTGTTGCTGTATAAATTTGTGGCAATATTCACAACTCCACCTACTGTTGAAAATATGCTGTCGTTGCAATAAGCAACACAGCGTACGTACATATGTTGCTGGACGCATTGCATTAGCAATATCTGTTGCTGTCTGTGTTATAGGCCGATTGCATACCTCTAGCTGCCAGGCAAACTAGGCAGGTTAAAGGAAGCGGTTGCATTTAATATGAGTTTTTATTTATATTATTTGATTTTTTCGTTTTTATCAGGTTTTACCTCTTTTATTGTAGTTGGCATTTTTTCATTTATTCTTTGTGAAGTGCAATCTTCCTTAATGAAGTAGAGCTGGTATGTAGATTTCTTTATTTATAGCTAAAAAAAAGTATTCTTTTGTTGGCTAAAATCATAGGTAAATGTTGGTTGCATTGAATTATTTCTATCACTTAGTATGTTTTGATTTTTAAGCCCAATATTTAAAGCTTAAGCTGGGTAAAGCGAATCATCTCATTCACAAAAATAATTTACTCGAACCGTTGAGATGCTAATTAACCAACGGAACTAACTTCGTAGTCTACAGCAGGTGTTGAGAAATACTGATAAAAGTAGGTAGAAATACAAAGCGTAAGGTGAAGAAAAACAATGAAAAAGGAAATAATCAGAACACCAAGTACGGGGATATTCTTATTAGCCATCACAGTGATTCTCAACCTTTTTTCGTCACGGCACATTTTTTATCACTTGAAAATGTGGTGGCATTTTTAATTAGTTTATTGATTTATAAAGGCTTAGTTTGGTTAGATTCGGAATATGACCACGTTGTCATCATTAACTTAGGCCTCAGAATTGGGCCCATACTCGACATAGAGAGTTTTAACAAAGAAAGTCTAAGGGAACCACCTGGATGTTTATATATAATTCCATATGGATTTAAGACATATTGTGTATTTTAGATAGTGAGTTAAGCGATTCAAAATGTAAACGACCAAAGATTTTTCCATGTCTGAGCGCAAGGAAGTGTGCAATACTAGCAAAAATAATGAAAAAGTGGTTCTTTACAACTCCGATAAAGATTGCTTATATTTCAGAAAACCAAAAGCACAAGGTCTAGTGATAGCATTTATCAAGATGCGCACATTGTGTTTCTTCATTGCTTTTTACAATTTAGTACGATTACTTTAGGATGGTCAAATTGATCTAACAAGCTTGCAAGTTTGTAGATTCGAACATCTGGAATTAGCAAGCTAAATACATTTACTTTCGATTTTATCCTTGATCAAGCTAATGGGTTTTTTTTTACTGAAAGGTCAACCAAAATGGTACTATGATTTTATCTTTTGCTAGCGAGTCCTTCGGAAATTTTATAGCTCTCGAAATTACTATGATCTGAAACCCAGCAAACAGTTATGTATATTGTAGTCCTCACTAATATCGCAAAGGTTGTGATATATGATGAAATTGTTACCAAGAAATTGGAAAAAAGTTCCCAAAACGGCGAAATTTTCAAAAACCATTGTTTTTTTTTTGGATGCTCCTCCGAAGTCCAAAGGAAAATGTAAGATTGTATTTAAGAATAAGTCATACAGTCCACCCATGGAACTGATAAAAAATTATTTTTTTTTATTCTAAAATAGTTTGGAAGACAAAATAAAAATTTCCCTTGCAAAAAAAAAAATTTCTCAAAAAAGGGAAATTTGCAATTTTTTTTTTTTTTTTAATTCTCCCCGGCAGGCATTCAGATAACAGAAATGTTGTTAAAAGGCCGGTTAGATTTTATTTAAGATTAAGTGATCGAACACAGAAAAAGTAATTTTATGTATTTTAAAAACTGTTTAACCAAAAAAATATAAAACCAAAAACAGGGAAATTCGCAAAAATATTGTTTTTTTTTATAACTTAAACCAACGCTCAACGGAAATAATGCTGTTAATTGTGCTGTTGTTGGTGTAACTTTGGATAAATGGAAGACGGGACGTTTTTCTCGGTTTCACGTACAATGAATTTAATGTTACTAACAGTAGTATTAGTGACTAAAAGACTAAATATTGTTAAAATATTGAATTTTTTTGTATTTCAAAATAGTTGGGAAGGCAAAATTAAAATTTCCCTTGCAAAAAAAAAAAATTTCCCCAAAAGGGGAAATTTTCCAAAACATTGTATTTTTGCATTAGAAAAGTTATTTCAGACATTTCTATGCCTTAAATTTTATGAAAATGTAAAAATTTAAGTCAAAATATCTATCTTTTGCAGGCTTTATACAATACAACATTTCTATGATAACAAACATATCTAAAACGCCTTAAAGTCTGCAATATTTCCTGTTACAGAAAACTTTTTACATTTATTATTATTATTTCTTTTACTTTTTACGTTTTTTCTGCTTGTTTAACCCTTAGTAAACTGTCATCACTCAAACGTTACAGCAAAAAGATTGATTTTTGTTTGCTGTGCGCTACTCTGCTGTTGCTGCTCTTGCTGTTACTTACAGCGACAGGAAGCGGAAATTAAAAAACTTTTTTTTTTTTTTATTTTACCATACAAAATATTGTTAAGACAAACTTTTTACAAATGATCGATTGTACTTTCGTTACTTTTTCTTGAGAAAACTTCTGCTTGAAAAATCATTGCTTTTTTCAAACTCTACAAAAAGAAGTGTTTACATATGAAAAGTTGAGAAAAAAAAGAGAACTGTTTTATTACAGCAATACAACCAACGCATATGAGGATGCAGAAGTAGAAGTTTAAGTAGAGGAAAAAAAAAAAAAACTCCCATGTAACAAAACAAATTGTATTTTAATGTTACATGAGTAACTAAACGAAATTTCCATAAAATTATTTTTATATTTTTTATTTTTTTCTTCTACAATTTTTAGTGCTGCTGCGTGTTTATTTTGCAGCACCAGCAACTGAAGTGCATGAGATGCAACTTCTACAAAATTGTTACTGATGATGCTGCTGCTGCTGTTGCTGTTGCAGTTGATGTTTATTCAAAAAATTCACGACGTTTATATTGACTGGAAAATAAATACAAATAAATAAACAAAAAGCAAAAACAACATTTAGAATATATCAAATTTTTGTTGGAGCATAGCAAAAGGGTTAAATGATAAACTCACGTTTTATTCTTTTGTGTCTCTGGGCAATTCCATGTATCATATGATGCATACTCAAGAAAGTCCTAAATCCATTTTGTAGTTTATAATAATTTTTAAATGCTTTAAGTTGACAACGAAGATATATATCGCGTATACAATGTGGCCAATCGCGCCTAAGTTATGATGGAAACTGCCATCTCCCGCGTTAATCTTAACCAACCTACCAGAAAAGTTGACTTTCGTACAGTTTTTGGATTATATATATTTAAAGATTTAAAGTAGGTAACCCCAAGTTAGTCTCCACTAAATTTCTAAAGTAGAAATGGCATTTTATATATCGTTCTTTGAAACTATTGTCCAATCAAAATGAAGTATCCAAATATAGTTTGAAAATGAATTATGGAAATTAATGAGCGATTTGTTCGATCGTGATGATACCAAACGCGGCGTTTGAAGTATTCAATCCAATCATTGCAGTGTGGCTTAGGTGGAGATTCCGAGAAATAAAGAACTCGCAAAGATGATTGCTAAAAGAAATCGTTTACCATCGAATATAAGTACTATAGTATATCATCAGATGAGTTGATACAATAGTCTCTCGACATGTATAGTCTCGATCCAAGTCTTGAAAAATAATTGATTATAACCAAATTACTGACATAAGCAAACTTCAATACTCTCTTCAATTTGGAATGAAATACGTCTCGCCGGAATATTGACTACATGGCCAAATAGTCTAGTTGCCAAAAAGTGGTGCCAAACTTGAACAATCAGCACATTACTCACAATGCCAACAGAAGTACAGAAAGTTCATATTTATATAGACAGACACAGTCACAATCAAAATATTTATTGAGAACAAAAGTTTAAAAATAACTTCGGGGGACTTGAGATGAATCAGTATACGATGCCAAGCCATACGAAGAGACAAAAAGATTGTAAAACCTACAAGATTTATATGATTTTGACTTTTTAATGTTAACTGATCAACATTCAGGATACCGATGAAATCGCTGATCCGGCACAATATGTTTTAAGTAGGGAATGAGAAGCATCCAAAAGGGTTACTTATTCTCACATATTCTGTTTTTTTTTTTGAGTATTTGACGACATTTAAGATAAAGCCATAAAAGGAGAATAAAAAAATCAGATGAAAGTTTAACGAACAATTAGAGAGCTAGAGTTTTAGTTTTTATTTTAAGTTTAAAAATTTTGTAGGGAACGTTAATGTGTGTCATTCTCCGCGTAAGTAATTTTTTTTATACAATTAGAGGGACCGGTTTAAATTTAAACAAAAAAAAAAAGATTTTTATTGTCATATTACTGTTTTTGCAACATTACGTCATTCTCCGTTTAGTCATTCTCCGTTTAGTCACTCTCCGTTTAGTCATTCTAAGTTTAGTCGTTCTCCATTATGTCATTCGCTGCATAGTAATGCTCCACTTGGTTCTTGCTAGTTTTGCTTGAACCATTTATTTAAAAAATAGAATTTTAAATTTAGTCTTCAAACACTTGAATAAACTTTTAAAAAATCCAGCAAAAATTTTTAGGGTTGCCACCTGGAAATCTTATTTAATTCTTACGTTTTTTGACTAAATTGAAATTTTTGGTTTCAGAACCGCTCACATAAACTTTTCAAAAATTATACAAAAATTATCAGGGTTTTTTTTTTAGCTAGGTAGTTTTGTTTAAAATATATTTTGGTTCGATAACTTTTTAACGAATTCAGCATAGATCAGTTTTTAACGATTTAAACTATTAATTTTTAGTGTGTAATTATAATGGCGAAAGTAAAAAAAGTTAGATTAAAAAAACGACCATCTGGCAAGCCTGAAATTTTATTTTCATTTTTTAAATATGACTTAGAAGTTAAGGTCATCATATTATATACCTTTAATTCATAAAAAAATAAAAACTAGTAAGGGTGTAACCTTTGGCCTGGCCAAACATTAAATACCCTACACTGCAGTATTTTCAAAATTTCGCTGCAACGGGAGGTGCCACGCTCTAGTGCCCGAGGTCACCTAATTTTTGATCAGAGCTTTCTTAGTGTCTGAGTGCAAGTTGGTTGGCTTATCTCAAAAAAAAAATAAAAAAACGTTTTCAGTATAGCGTTTTGTAGCTTTTGCTTATACGGGAGGTGCCACGCCTTCTTATCTATGTTCGTTTAGTTTTAGCTCAGAGCGTGCACTTATAGTCTTTAGTATTTGAGTGAAATTTAGTTGGATTGTCTTAAAAAACTCTTTCAGTACAGCGTTTTGAAACTTTTGCTTATATGGGATGTGCCTCACCCTCTTGTCCGATTTCACCCAGTTTTTGTTGAGAGCTTGCATATATAGTACTTAGTGTCTGAATAAAATATAGTTCGAGTATCTCAAAAACGCGTTTTAAAACTTTTGATTATATGGGAGGTGCCACGCCTTCTTGTTCGAATGCGCCCAATTTTTTTCAGAGCTTGTGCTTACAATTCGTAGTATTTATGTGTATTTCGGTTGCAGTGTCGTGAAAAATACTCCTAAAGTTGCATTTTGAATATATATTTTTTGTATGGGCGGTAGACGTGTCCGTTAACGGATTTCGCTCATTTTCAATCCCTCGAGCTAACTTTGAAGACGAAGGCAGTGTACCAAATTTCACTGAATTATCTTCCAAGTTTTCCCAGCCATCCATCCTGCCAGACAGACGGACATGGCTATATCGAATCAGGTAACGCTAATCAAGAGATATATATACTTTCCTATATCTACCACGTCTCCTTCTCTGCGTTACAAACGGAAGGACAAAGTGGATATAGCCTTGGTGTAGGGTATACGAATTTGTGGGGGCGAAAACAGGCATGTTGTGGCACATTTTTCGGAGATTTATATTATTATATTAAGACGAATTGTTCAAATAAGAATAGAAAAAATGCTTTCAAATTTTAAATACAAATTCAGCATTGACAAAATTTTCATATGGAATTGCCCGCTTTAATTATGCATATTTACGTCTCGTTTTCAAGCTTTTAAATGATTTTTCCAAGTAAATCTATCTTATTATTGATGTGGCTGTTGTTGTTGCCTCTGTAGTGATTATTGTTATTTTAAGTAGTGTGCCTAGTCCCTTTCTTTAACCTCTTGCATGACGTGGTGTTGTTTTAATTTTTTTGTTGCCTCATAAAAATGCAGCGTTAAAATCTTGTGAAAACTTTCAAATACATAGTAGTTTGCATTCTTTTCATTTCATAAAGCCCTACGTACTGTATAGATTGTAGTTTGTTTGTTTAAACAATTTTTTCTTTTTGTTGAATTTTACATAAATTTATGAATTGCTTTTCTATTGATTGATAGCGTTCGTTTCATGTCGCTTTCAAAAAAAAAAAAAAAAATTAATTTCTTGGATGCGTTTTTATTATGTTAATTTTAAGCACACAAGCAAAACAAAACACAAAAAACAAGAGAAATATTCATCCGGCTGGTTGTGGCTAGTGCCTAGAATGAATTGAAATAATTTGCATTTGTTTTGATTTTCACTTGAAACTTTAAGATAAAATAATGCATTCACTATTATTTGTTTTAAAAATATCATAGAAGTTTAGTTTCAATCAGAGAAATGTTTTCTTTTCAAATAATACGGTATAAAAATTTTAAACTGATATTAGTACAATCATTTGGGAGAAAAAAATGATGTTACCTGGAAAGTTTTGCGGGATTTCTGCAAATGAGTTATTTTATAGATTTCGATGTGCTCTTTCAGAATTTCAACTTTGCTACCTCGTATCGTGTTCGCTCGAGCCGCCATATTGGAAAAATGGCGTCTCACCGTTCATAAGTTATCGTAATTATAAGCTTGACACATCACTGTGCCTACTCATAAGTGGCATTCACAATTTACTAATTTTTCTAAAATTTTGAATAAAGATATCTCCTGAGTTATAAGTCGTACGAAAACTATTTAAAGGTCATTTTTATAGAAAATTTTATAAGCTACAACATTGTCATAAGAAATTTTTCTCTAAATATAACCGTTAAAGAGATATTTGTAAAAAACTGATTTTGGACGCCATTTTTCCAATATGGCGGCTCGAGCGAACACGATACGAGGTAGCAAAGTTGAAATTCTGAAAGAGCACATCGAAATCTATAAAATAACTCATTTGCAGAAATCCCGCAAAACTTTCCAGGTAAAACTACCAAATGACTGTACTATATCGAAAAATCAAAAATTCATCAAAGTTTGCGATTTAAATGTTAAGAGTATTCACATTAATTTGATATGTACGTAAAAGATTTCCGATCAGACTTAGTCAGTGGTTTAGTATATTAGTATTATTAAATGAATTTTAAAATTACATTAATATGAACCATTTTATGCTAACTAATCTAGAGATTCGATGAAGTAACCATAGTAAGTGTTTAAAGTGCTAATGCGCCATAACATCCCATCAATACCTGATTCTCTATAGACATACATAATGGAAAAAATATGGTTCATAACTAGAAGGCCATGAATATTTTTTGGCGTCGGAAATTTTCCCATGATAAAAAAATTATTTTTTTTTATTAAAATTGCAATGCCTTATGTTTTCTCTTTTTACTCAAAAAAAAGGTGCTGGTTATCGGTAGCACTCATTTAATAGTAACTACAATCGCCCAATGGTCAAAATTTGACCACAAATGTATTAAACAATTTTGGTACTTTTTGGACAGTTTTAGTACTTTTTTTTCGCTATTTGGTACAAATTGGAAAAGCTCAATTATCATCCCTGGTACAATGACAAATACGAAATGAAAAGAAAACAAAAAACATGAAGTCAGTGTCAGTTAGCTTTTTGTTTTTCTCTTTGTGCTGTATTCTCTTTTCAGCTCTGTGTGACCGCGTATTTTGTCGTTGTTAATATTGAAATATTTGTATTTAATTTTACCTGACTTACCTAAAGGCAAAATATCAAAATAATTTAAATTTTGTGCACATTTAGACACAAATAACTTTCTAGTGGTGTATAATTTAAAGTCGTGCTCCATTTCTAACATAGTAAAAAAGGTGGGACAAATTTTTGTCTTACATACTTAGTTGTCCCGCAACAAGACTTCAAAGAACATTAATGATAATCAAACCAAGACCAAGAATGTTATGGTCTTGGACATTGAGTTTTGGTTTATGTTTTGATATGGACTCTTGATCTTGGGTATTCAATCTTGGTTTCAGACTTAGTATTGAACATAACCTTAGAAGTAAAAAATTAATGAAAAAATTGCTAAAGTTTGCATGCTCAATATCCTTATGGGTTATTTGACCGATATTATTTTCTCAACTTAACCCCATCAATTTCACAACATTAAGTAAACTTTCTGTAAAACAAAACCAAATTTTATTAATTTCTAACAAAATGTCAGCCAATTCATATTATGACATTACTTTTGCTTTCATGGACCTAAACCACTTTCAAAAATAATGATTCATGTGTCGATTTATAAAAGAATTCTGAATCTACTGCTGCATAATATCTGAAGTGGATTTTGGATATTAAATGAAATTGAATTGGATCCCGTAACGGCAGTTTTCTCCCCCATCTTTTCATTTGTTTCTTTTCTATATCACAAATCACAAACAAGAGATCGAATCTTTAAAAATCAAATACAGTAATATAAGGTCTTAATTTCGTTAAAAACTTTTACTAAAAAGCACTTTTTCTGACTGTAGGTTGGAATTGTTGCCAATATTATATGATGTCTGTATATCAAATAGAATAATTCAAAACGCAAATAAAAAGAGAAAATTTTTATTATATTGTACAAAACTTTCAATTTTATGATCATAAAATTCTTTCAATCTTTGTTTTTGTTCATGAATTTGTTTCAAATGTTCCTTTTTTTCCAACATCAAATCAAGTATCGTTGACATTCTTCCGTCTTACATCAGAAATGTACCCTTAAAATACCCTTAGCGGCAGTTCTAATTTTTTCTTTCTTTCTTATTCACCATAAGGCCAACGTCAAAACTTTAAAAAAACATTCAGAATTAATTTCACACAATGGAGACATCAAGTTGAAGTTAGTGAGGAGTCTCATTTGTCACAGGGCATAACTAAAAGTGAAAGAAAACAAAAATCCAGCAACGCAAAAAAGTTATGAAAACAGCCTAAGATATGCAGACAGACAGACTTAACAGACAGATAGGAAGTTATGAAGTTTGAAAGTGAAGAAATAAATTTTAAAACTGCTGGGAGTTAAGTTGAAAGAGCAAAGAGACTAACAATGGGGAAAAAGTTAAAAATCAGTAGTGAACGTCGGAAATCTTGTTGTAGTTGGTATTTCTGATGAGTGTGGCTATGTACAAAAAAAGAATATAACCTCAAAAAGAAGACAAAAAACTAAATGTTTGCATAAAATTTGCAGGAAAATCAATTTGTACGGGTTGTCAATGTGAGAAGGTCAATAAAAAACGATATGCGCTTGACAGTAGAAATAAAAAAAAGTGTAAAAAAAAGAGTCGGAAAAATATTAATTATAGCACAATTCGACAAAATTCAATTTTTGGTTGGAAAACTGCACAAAAAAAAAAATATTGGGTGTACAACTTAAAAACCGGAATTTGACGGTGGAAGTCCGTAATAACAAATATCGTGAAAGCTCGAACTTTATATATATGTCATTTTGAAGGTACATTTGACAGCTGTCAAAATCAGTCAACAAAACAATTTTATCTTGTGTGCATCATTATTATTTTTCACGATGAATAACTCCGAAAATTGGAGAAAAAGACAGCATTTGCGGGAGGTTCTGTTGGGTCATTTTTTTGCAAAGAAAACTGCTGCCAAAAATCATTTTTGCATCGGATCGTGACTGGGGATGAAAAATGGATCCATTACGACAACCTTCCCAGCCAAAGGCAAATATCCATGGTGCCAAGGTAATGCTCTGTAATGCTCACAGGTGACCTCTGTCGAACACAATTAATACGTTTGAAGCGTGTTATCATCGAAAAACGCCCGGAAAATGCGACCAGACACGAAGCAATAATTTTTCATCATGACAACGCTCGGCCACATATTGCTGCCCCAGTCAAAAATTACCTGGGAAACAACGGAAAACAACGGATGGGAAATTTTGCCTCACCCGCTTTATAGCCCAGACCTTGCACCATCAGACTACCATTTGTTCCGATCGATGCAGAATGCCCTATCAGGAATA
The DNA here is from genome assembly GCA_951812925.1 of Calliopum simillimum. Taxonomy (NCBI): domain Eukaryota; kingdom Metazoa; phylum Arthropoda; class Insecta; order Diptera; family Lauxaniidae; genus Calliopum; species Calliopum simillimum. Next base: position 15,879,812 of record OX638371.1, on the reverse strand, counting down.
CGCTTCACTTAAGTTCAAGATATCGAAAATTGAATAGATTCATTTTTGGCCGCCAAGCCGGCGCAATTTTTTTGGGATGGAATTCATAAATTGCCTGAAAGATGGGGAAATGTTGTAGCTTCCAATGAACAATACTTTGGATAAAATATATTGTAACATTTTTCCACAATAAAGCATCAAATTTCGCTAAAAAATTCCGGTTTTTAAGTTGTACACCCAATATATATTCTGAAAATATTACTAAAAATACTTAGTTATGCGTATCATCCGGATTTTCTGGTTCAGATCGATTTTTTTTAATCGGCCTATGAAATTTTCTATACATGAAAACATTACTAGTATTTTCGCAAAGCTTTATTGATGTCTTTTTCTTCAGCATCAGTTGTGTGTTGACTTATGGTCAACCAATAAAAATTGGGAGTTTAACTAATAAGTTACTAATGACTGAAAATAAAATATTGTTGGTTAATTACATGTCATTAGTTAACCAATGACTGTGAATCCGGGAAAAGTTTTATATTTTTGCAGCGAAAATCGATTGAAAATTACTGAAGTTTATTTAATCTTCGTTCATTTTTCATATTTATTGAAAACTGCCCATCAATTTTATTAAAAAATTTAAAATTTCTACCTAAGCAATATTTCAATATTAGCATAGAAAAAATTATCAAACAGGATAGTAAAAATTACACAGGTTTACAAAAAAAATCCGAGTCCCAGGTCCGTTTTTTTTCCAGAACGTCTGAGAAAAAATATTTCATGGACATATGGAGGTTATGAGCCGTTTAGTGATAAATTCGCTAAAATCTGAAACTAGTTTTTAATCATTCTTAGTTTTTTAAAAGATTATGTGATCAAAAAGGGTATCTCGGACCTAGTTTCGGAGATATAGCCATCGGAAGATCCGGATATATCTTCTTTGAAAACCGCTATAAGTTGGGAACCCCTGGATGGATTTGTAAAATATTGGTGTCATATGAAAGGTATTTTGACAGCCTATAAAAATGTCTTGATCATATTTTCAATTGGATTAATAGTTTTCGAGATATGAGCTTTTTTGAAATTTTGTGAAATTTTTCAATTACAACAACAAATAAATCAACAACTCCAACAACAACAACAACAATAAAATACCTATTATATGACACCAGTATTTTCCAAATCCATCTAGGGGTTCCCAACTTATAGCGGTTTTCAATGAAAATATATATTCTGATCTTGCGATTGCTATATCTTCGATCTCCTAATTTTTAATCATTGAGCTCTTAGGTCTTAAAAAGAATATGTGATTTTATATCCCATTTCTGATAATTTTTATACCTTACACCCAGGGTATATTCACTTTGTCCTTCCGTTTGTAACGCAGAGAAGGAGGCGTGGCAGATATAGAAAAGTATATATATTCTTGATCAGCGTCACTTCCTGAGTTGATATAGCCATGTCCGGCTGGCTGGCTGGCTGGCTGTGCGTGGAAATATTTTTTACGGAAAAACTAACCAAGATAATTCAATGAAATTTGGCACACTGTCTCCGTCGTCAATGTTAGCTAGTGGAATTGAAAATGAGCGAAATCGGTGAACGGACACGCCTACCGCTCATATAAAAAATATATGCAAAATGCAACTTTAGGAGTATTTTTCACGACATTGCAACCGACATACACATTAGGGTGCAGCAAAATTCAAAAAAAATGAGTGCATCAAAAATTATCAAAGACTAAGATCTTAAAACAAAAACTGCCATCTTTTCTGGGGTTTTGACAAAAACTAAGTATGCAGTCTTTGTTATAAGGCCTGCTCCCAAGATAATCTTTGATGCAACCTATAATTTTCCCATTATTTCGAAAAAGTGCTGCACCCTAATACACATAAATACTACGAATTGTAAGTGCAAGCTCTGACAAAAAAAACTGAATGAATTCGCACAAGAGGGCGTGGCACCTCACATATAAGCAAAAGCTTCAAAACGCTAAACTGAACGTGTTTTTTGGGATAATCGAACTAAATTTTATTCAGACACTAACAACTATAAGTGAAAGCTCTGAGCAAAAACTTGGTGAAATCGCACAAGAGGGCGTGGCACCTCGCATATTAACCAAAGTTTCAAAATGCTATACTGAAAGAGTTTTTTGAGATAGTTCAACTAAATTTCACACAAATACTAAGGACTATCAATGCACGCTCTGAGCTAAAGCTAGACGAACTTGGACTTGGGGGCGTGGCGCCTCCCATATGAGCAAAATTTTAAAAACACTGCAGTGTAGGGTATTTAATGTTTGGCCAGGCCAAAGTTTACACTCTTACTAGTTATAAATTATTGTCTATTCGTTTAGACATGAGTCTAATATCTCTATACTTTGAGTTATAGCAGTAATGAGCAAACCAAGACTCAATATCAAAACCAAGACTAAGACTCAAGGTCCAATATCAAGACTGCTATGGTCTTGATCTTGGTTTTGATATTGAGTTCTGGTCTTGAAAAAATTATTAGCATTTTTCGATTTTATAGTATTCAATATTTCCAAAACTTATTTTCACAAAGCAGTTGGATTTTTAAGATGCTAAATTTCGAATTGAAAAATGATTTTATGCTTGAAAGGGGCGTGACACACCTATTAGCTATAATGAGCAAGACTGTTTTCATTCATTGTGATCAAGACCCAGGACCATAGCAGTCTTGAGCTTGGTTTTGAAACTATATCAGCGTCTTGGTTTTGGTCTCGAAAAATCATCAAGATTAAGACTTATTTTGCTCATCACTAAGCTATACGCTTTAAAAAAAATTTTCCTTTATTCAATAATTTTCCATATTCCACGGAAGTCACGTAGTAAATCAATTTCATGGCTTTTTTTCTCCTTTTTTAACCCAATGTGCACAAAAACGGATGAGGATCCGTTTCGAATCCATTACGAGTTCATAAAGGTATAAAAAACGTAATCCGCGGTAACGGATCCATTTCGAACCCGTAACGTACATCAAAAACGAATTCAAAACGCTTTGTTTAGATGAAAAAAAAAAACATTTTGAAGCGCTTATTAGCGAATAAAAAAAAATTAAATTCCGCAGTGCGGGCCCGTTTCGAATCCGAAACTTATGTAAAAACGAATTCAAAACGGATTTGCTTTTAAATATGTCAATGCTGTATATTTACAGAAAAAAACCGTTTTGATGCGCCTATTAGCAATTAAAAAATAATAAAAAGAAAAAAAAGGAAGAAAAATAATGGGTAAAAATCCAACTCTGGTAGGATTCGAACCTGGGCAAATCCGTTTCGATTCCGTAAATACTTCAAACACGAACTCAAAACGGATTTGCTTTATTTAATTTTTATGATAAAAAAAATATTTTTGATTTGTTTTTTTTTTCTTTTTATTTTATTGCGTATGATTTTTTGTAAACTTTTCAAACTCTGTTTGAGAAAATGTTTTTGATTCCAAATTTGAGCATATAACATTTTTTATCAAAAGAAGGGAAGAAAAACAACACAGAATACTTATAAAAAAACAACAGAAATTTGTTTAATATACAAACTTTAAATCTCAACATCAAATAAGTCTACATCAGTTAAGTAAACATCACATCGGCCAATAGCCTAGTTGTCTAACGTCTCGTGTATGAAAGAGTAATACCACGGGAGCCAGAGTTCGACTCCCGGCCGGGCTAGTATTTTTTTTTTTTTTTTTGTTATTTTGTTTTTTTTAATTAAAAATAAGCGCTTCACCCTGTTTTCTTTTTTTTTTTATAAGCAGCATTAACATTATTAAAAGCGAATCCGTTTTGAATTCGTTTTTGATGTACGTTACAGGTTCGAAACGGATCCATAAAAGAAGAAAAAACGATTCGTTTTTTTTTTAGGAATCCTTCCCGCAAACGGATCAGTAACGGATACGTAACGGATTCCGTAACGGATAAAAAGAACGAAAATATGAACCCGTTACGGATCCGAAACGAGTCCGTTTGGCACACTGGGAAGTCAATAAAATTAAAATTTACAAAATATTTTAAATTGTAAATTTTTACAATTTTCCTGTAAAGCAAAAAAAAAAAAAGGAACTACCCAGTGCGCCAAACGGACTCGTTTCGGATCCATAACGGGTTCATATTTTCGTTCTTTTTATCCGTTACGGAATCCGTTACGTATCCGTTACTGATCCGTTTGCGGGAAGGATTCCTAAAAAAAAAACGAATCGTTTTTTCTTCTTTTATGGATCCGTTTCGAACCTGAAACGTACATCAAAAACGAATTCAAAACGAATTCGCTTTTAATAAAAAAAAAGAAAACAGGGTGAAGCGCTTATTTTTAATTAAAAAAAACAAAATAACAAAAAAAAAAAAAATTACTAGTCGAACTCAGGCTCCCGGGGTATTACTCTTTCATTTACGAGGCGTTAGACAACTAGGCTATTGACCGATATGATGTTTACTTAACTGATGTAGACTTATTTGATGTTGAGACTTAAAGTTTGTATATTAAACAAATTTCTGTTATTTTTTTGTAAGTATTCTGTTGTTTTTCTTCCCTTCTTTTGATAAAAAATGTTATATACTCAAATTTGGAATCAAAAACATTTTTTCAAACAGAGTTTGAAAAGTTTACAAAAAATCATTCGCAATAAAATAAAAATATAAAAAAAAAACATATCAAAAATATTTTTTTATCATAAAAATTATATAAAGCAAATCCGTTTTGAGTTCGTATTTGAAGCATTTACGGAATCGAAACGGATTTGCCCAGGTTCGAATCTACCAGAGGTGGATTTTTACCCTTTATTTTTCTTCCTTTTTTTCTTTTTATTATTTTTTAATTGCTAATAGGCGCATCAAAACGGTTTTTTTCTGTAAATATACAGCATTAACATATTTAAAAGCAAATCCGTTTGAATTCGTTTTTACATAAGTTTCGGATTCGAAACAGGCCCGCACTGCGGAATTTAATTTGTTTTTATTCGCTAATAAGCGCATCAAAATGTTTTTTTTTTTATCTAAAC